>CBVK0101429639.1:0-15946 GCA_900067695.1 Picea abies
ACAACAACAACACACCAGCTAGCGCCCAAGCACCAACGCTCAGAGCCGAGCATCAAGCCACTGAGGGAGGAACCTGTAGTTGCAGAGTTAGGGAGAAGAAAACCCTGGCCGCACTTGCAAAGTGGGAGAGGTGACAGAGTGTTAGATGAATGTTTGTGTAAAGTTTTAGGGTATGGGGGCCCGAGAGAGAGTACGTGTAGGGTTAGGTTTAGGTATGGAGAGCTGGAGGAAACGAAGGCAGGCATGTGGAATCCATGCGTGACACACTTTTTTTTTTAATTATTTTGATATTTGTTATAAAAAAACATATTTATTAAATTGCATTTTTTTTATTATATATATATATATATATATATTATATTTATAAATATTCACTAAATTAATCCTTTAAAATTTGTTTTTACATATTCCAATTTTGTATAATATTATTATTAAATTTATGTTAAACATTTTTTTTTAAATAGTTTATTTTTTTTTTTTAAATAGTTTAAATTTATGTTAAGCACCTTAAATAGTTTAATTTTTAAATATTTTAAATTTGTTTACATTTAAAATTGTGTTTAAATTATATTTAAATTAATGATCTAAATTCATGTTTAATTTAAAACTACTTAAGGTGATTAAATTATTAGTAACTAATAAATTAGAATGATTAATTAACTAAGTGAGTGATCAATGTTAATGATAAATTATGATTAGCAATCACGTTAATTAGTTTTAAATGAAAAGTTTAAAGGACTTAAACCAGGATAAATGGGAGGGGTTCCATGCGCACTAGGAAGGTAAGTTAGAGGAATAGGTGAGACAGGTACAAGCTAGCATAACTAACAGGCGAGTGTGTCAATAGTTTTCTTAGGCGAAGAAATCAATCTTAGATGCTTTAGCCCTAACCTAGACACCTCCCCTAAAGAGAGTAACGTCTGTTTACAGACAAGTAAAAAAAACTTACGCCTAACCCTGTTTTCTAGTTAAGTTGCACAAATGTGAAATGTCCTTGAACTCACCCTGACAACTTTGGTTGATGCAGGTTAATTCATACAGGATGGTTAGGACTCGAGTGAATCAAGGCAGAGGGGAATCGTTGCAGGCAATGCCAATGCTGCTGCCAACATCGCCTGAACTAGTTCTCATACTGCGCTCTTTGGAGGCCATAAATGAGACTTTAAAGGGACATCAACCGACAGGGATCGAAGTGGAGCCCCCACCATCTAGAATGGGTAATCTAGAAGCGTCGAGGGATTCAGGGGGAGGACCTCCACCTGAAGACATCACTAGAGAAATGTAGAAGATCAAACTTCTAGAGTTTTTCAGGGGTCGCGCCTGTGAATGCGCGGAAGCATGGTTGGAAGGAATGACAAGGTGTTTTGCCTTAAGGGACTATGTATCCACCTCAAAGGAAAAGATAGCGATTTTTCAGTTAAGAGACAATGCCTTGAACTGGTGGGGCAACCTAGAAAGACAACTGCATCTTACCCCGGACACCGTATCTTGGGAACTTTTCAAGGAGAGGTTTCGAAGGAAATATCTGCCATCTTATTATGAGGAACAGCAGGTAGGAGCGTTTCATGCTCTATTATAGGGAAACAGGACCGTAGAAGAATATGAGATTAGGTTTATGGAATTGGTCAAATATGTTTCATATATGGATAATGACCAATGACAGGCATAACGCTTTGTCTATGGGTTGAACCCTAAGATAAGGGCTATGGTGCGGATGTGGAAACCATCTTCAGTAGCAAAAGTTGTGAAAAATGTGCGTTACGCGGAGGAACACGTGAACTTAACTGGAGGTACGAGACCGACCTTTTTGCATAGTCCTGGATTCGTGGGGAAGGGCCCTAGGAAATTTCCTAGGGGAGGGGGCTCAAGGCCACCTCCATATGGTAACAGAGTCACACCAAGGAAAGTAGCCACAAGGATTTCAATGGTAGCGAGTGCAATATCTCGTTCATCACCAACGATGTAGGCAGGTCCATGGCCATCTCAGGGAGAAACTAGTAGGGGCAGGGGTTCCAGGAAAAGGAACTCATTTCAGAGACAGTCACATAATAGTGCACAAGTTCAATCCAATGTTACCTGTTGGGGGTGCGGAGGATCCCATTACTAGCGTGAATTCCCAGAGTTACATTCAGGATTCGTGCATAGAGAAGGAAAGGCCCCGATGGGAAGAGCCAGTAGCAACCACCAGATTTACGCAATAGTTAATAATCACCAGGCAGAACATCAATCCACGGTGGTGGAGTCATCAGGTATGCTAAATCATATCAACGTAAAGATTTTATTTGATTATGGTGCTACAAACAGTTTAATTTCACCGTCTGCATTAGAAGAGAGTGGGTTGGCAGCCTATGAGCACGATGACTTTAAATAAGTCGAGATGGCTTCTAGGGAAAAACAAGTGGTAGGACCGAGCGTTGATAATTGTATAGTAGACCTGGGAGTGTGTACTACCAGGTTGAAGGTATATGTCATTGCTCTTAGGGCATATGACCTAATCATTGGAATGGATTGGTTAGAAACCCATCGAGCTTTGGTAGATTGTTTCACAAGAAGGGTGCTTTGTGTCGATGATGAAGGAAGACCAATAGAGATCCAAGGTGTATGGAGAAAGGTGTCATTACGCTTTATCTCAACTATGAAGGTTAAGCGATGCTTGAGGCAAGGGTGTCGACTATATGTCGTGGAAGCAGTGAGTGAAAGGAAGGGACCCTCATTAGATCAGTACCCGGTATTGTCAGAATTTAAGGATGTTTTTCCAAACAAGTTACCAGGGTTACCTCATGAGAGGGAGCTTGTTTTTACTATTGAGCTTAAACCTAGTGCAGAACCAATTTCCAAGACTCCGTATCGGATGACAGTGCCGAAACTTTGTGAGTTGCAAATGCAGTTGAAAGAGTTACTGAACTTAGGGCTAATAAGGCCCAGTGTCTCACCTTGGTGTGCACTAGTAATTTTTGTAAAGAAGAAGGATGGTTCCTTACAATTGTGTATAGATTACAGGGAATTGAACTGTGCTATAGTGAAAAATAGGTACCCAATGCCACAAATAGATGACCTCTTTGACCAGATGAAAGGAGCAGCGGTATTCTCAAAGATTGATTTGCGATCAAGGTATCACCAGTTAAGGATTAAGGAAGGCGATATCCCAAAAACTTCCTTTCGAACTCGGTTTGGGCATTACGAGTTTGTTGTAGTACCTTTCAGATTGACCAATGCACCAACAGTATTCATGAACCTCATGAACGAAGTATTTCGGAAATACCTAGTCCGTTTTGTACAAGTCTTTCTAGATGACATCCTCATCTATTCCAAGAATGAAAGAGAACATGAGGAACACTTACGAGTGGTGTTGTCCTGCCTTAGAGAGAAAAAATTGTATGGGAAGTTGTTGAAGTGTTCCTTCTTCCATAAAGAGATCCACTATTTAGGTCATATCATTTCCGGTGAAGGAATCTTTGTGGACCCAGAAAAGGTAAAGGCCATTATGGAGTGTCGAGTGCTAAAAAATGCCCATGAGGTGAGGAGCTTCATGGGGCTAGCAGGTTATTATCAGATATTTGTGGACAGAAGAATGTGATAGTGCATTCATTGAGCTTAAGAGGTTACTAACTAGTGCGCTAATTCTATGAGTACCAGATATGGAAAAGGATTTCAGAGTCTGCATGGATGCCTTGAATAAAGGGTTGGGGGCTGTGATAATGCAGGATGGAGGAGTGATAGCTTATGCGTCAAGGAAGTTGAAGAAACACGAAGAGAGTTACGCTACTCGTGATTTAGAGTTGGTAGCTCTAATGCTAGCTTTGAAACTTTGGAGGAACTATCTTGTGGGGCGAAACATTGAGCTCAAAATGGACCATCAAAGTTTAAAACATCTCTTCACTCAAAGGGATCTGAATGCCAAGAAAAGGCGATGGAGTGAGTTTATGAGTGAGTATAATTTTGGTATTTCATACATCAAGGGGAAGGAAAATGTGGTCGCAGATGCCTTGAGTAGGAGGCCACGTGTATTCTCCTTGGTACCCTTAAAGGTCAATCTGAGGGAACGTGTGTTGGCGCAACTCCAAGGAGACAGTTGGTATTTAGAGGTCACTTCAAACCTCCAGAGTGGGAGACAATTAGATCCAAAGTATGAAGGATATAATCTGGAAGAAGATGGACTATTGAGATATCGGGGAAGGATGTACATCCCTGAAAATGGGGATATTCGAAGCACCATATTGAAGGAAGCCCATAGAGCACTTTATTGTGGGCATCTGGGTGTGAAGAAGATGTATGTAGACATGAGGAATCTTTTCTTCTGGGTAGGCATGAAGCATGATGTAGTCCATTTCGTCACAAAATTCCTAGAGTATTAACAAGTGAAAGCTGACCACCATCACCTGGCAGGCCTCCTACAACCACATGATGTTCCTATGTCCAAGTGGGAAGTCATCTCTATGGATTTTTTTGTGGGGTTGCCGCTCACATCTCATAGACACAATGCCATTCTTGTGATAGTGGATAAGTTAACCAAGAGTGCTCATTTTATTCTGGTTAGAGACACTTAAAATGTCACTAATGTGGCATGTGTGTTTGTAAGTGAGGTCATCCATTTGCATGGGATACCTTCAAAGATCATTTTAGATAGGGACTCTAGATTCACTTCCAGGTTTTGGACAAGTTTGCATTCAGCGTTGGGGACCCAGTTGAACTTAAGCACAACTTATCATCCTGAAACAGATGGACAAACTGAGAGAGTAAATCAAGTCATCGAAGACATGCTTAGGATGTATGTTATGAATAATCAAACCCAGTGGGAAAAGTACCTACCTTTGGTATATTTTTCCTACAATAACAGTTTTCATAGCTCCATTGGAATGCCACCCTACGAAGCTCTGTATGGAAGGCCATGCAGAACACCATTGAGTTGGTAAAGATTAGAAGACAGAGTAATAGTTGGGCCATAATTGATTCAAGAGATGGAGGAACAGGTGATTCAAATTAGGCAGAGACTAAAGGAAGCACATGATAGGCAAAAAATTTATGCGGATGCACACAGGACCAACCGAAGTTATGAAGTGGGAGACCAGGTTTTCATTTGTATCAGGCCTAATAAGAATACCATACGGTTCAGGAAGTGGACAAAGTTGTCACCTTGATTTATAGGACTATTCAAAATCCAAAAGAAAATTGGACTTGTTGCCTATTGTCTCGTACTGCCACCCCACATGCATAAAACTCATAACATTTTTCATGTATCTGTTTTACGTCATTATGTTGTTGATGAATCACATAAACTAAATTGGAAGGAATTGCAGGTATCGGACGTGGGAACTCTCACGGTAGAACCGTTACGCATATTGGACCGTAGAGTTTGACAGCTCAGAAACCGTCTGGTAGACCAAGTTAAGGTCCAGTGGGACAAGTATAGTGCAGGATCTGCTACTTGGGAAGACGCTGAGACACTACGACGAGACTATCCCTCACTTTTTTGACCACTTCAAGAATATGTTTCTCGAAGGTGGGGTGCATGTAACACCACCTTTTGACTTAGACAACCAGGATTACCTTAGGCCTACACACTTTTATTTTCTATTCACAAGTGAAACTATTAAATGATACACTTGAACTTTTAAGATGTATGAACCTTTATGCATGTTTAATTGTATTTGAATAATGATGGATATGATGTGATATATTGTGAGAATGTAAATTTTATGAATGTTTAAATGTTATTGATGATGATGGATATAATGTGCTTTGCTATGTGAATGTAAATTTTATGAATGTTTAAATGTTATTGATGATGATGGATATGATGCGATATATTGTATGAATGAGAATCCTATGAAGTTTTAAATTCTATTAGAATGATGTTGGATATGATGCAATCTATTTTGTAAATGATAATTTTATGAATAGGTGTCATTAATTGAATTATGAGATATTATGAGATCTATTTCTAACTTGAAAACTTTGATGTTAAAGTTGTTGGTATGGGGATACTGAATTGAAATTATGATTGTATGCAATTACATGATGATAATGCATAGAAATGTATGAGTTTGTGCTACAGACTAATCTGCAGGTTATGAGCTATGCAATAGCCAAGGGATAATAATGATGAAAGTGGATGACATGACCACTGGCCGAGAAACAATATGGTATGAATCTTTTTATGTGAAATTATATTGGTTTGGATACATTGCTATGATATGTGGACCAGTGCAGGATTTCAGGAGGTGAGACTGCCCAAAATTGAATAAACGATGACAAAAATCCCAACAACACGGTGCCACTGTATATTCCATTGTAGGGTGTGGACCCTAATCTTGTTAGGAGGGGTGGAAGAATTTCCCACCATGTATCCTCCGAAACCTGAAGTCATGGGAGGACGGTGTTAGCTCACGCTCCCCTAGACGTGTGATGATGATTGTCAGTTGCCTGCTGGGGAAGCTTGGTCAAGATCGTGACACTTCCGCTTACGGGTTCTATTTGGAGTTAGGTAAATATAGTTGACACTCCAAGATAGTCTAACAGAGGAAGGACAGGAATGGAAGATGGAAGTAAGTTAGGGAGGAAGGATGAGTAGAAATAGTTGAGAGTGTATGGAGATTTGTCTTATGGTGGAATTTATTGTTTTTCCTTCTGAAAAGAAAATGTATATATATATGAATATTCATAATTATGTAACTAAATTACAATTGTCTAAATAACATTGTTGAGCTAGATAATTGAAATTAAAGGATTTCACAAACTTTTGATTGGTTTATTGTCTTTTATAAAATGAATAGTCTTCTTGAATGGATTGGATGCATGAAGAAATTACTATAGAGATGATAGTTATTGATATTATTACATGAACGAGACTTGTATGTACTAGCTACACATGCATTTCTTGTGCATGTACACCAATATGAATGAGTTTCTTGGCTTACTTACTAATAATGACGGTTATTTGTTATGAATGTGTGAACCATGTTTCTTTTCCCTTGTATCATAGAATACTTTAACTTCGGGACAAAGTTTCCTGAAGGGTGGGTGTATGTAACAACCCTAGTAAAATGATTGCTTAAGGTTTATCAGGTATAATTAATTAAATAATTAACTGTCCTAATATATTTTAGTTAAACAATGATTATTTATTATTAATATTAATTAATTAATTAATTATTAATTATTAATTGTTTATATTTGTTGATTAATTAATTAATTAATTAATTGACTCATTAAAAGTTTGGGTAATGAATTAAGAGCTTAATAATTTTTATTTATTTACTATAAAACTTTACGTATGCAGGGGGATG
The DNA here is from genome assembly GCA_900067695.1 of Picea abies. Taxonomy (NCBI): domain Eukaryota; kingdom Viridiplantae; phylum Streptophyta; class Pinopsida; order Pinales; family Pinaceae; genus Picea; species Picea abies. The sequence goes on from CBVK0101429639.1 coordinate 7,287, forward strand.
AAGCATTGAGTGGAGGGATAAGGTGATAAATGGAGGGATAAGGTGGGTGGCATTAAATGAAGGAGGAGGCGGTGAATGGGGAAGGATATGAAGGGAAAAGGCATTCAGAAAGGCCACTTTTGGGAATTTGGGAAAAAGGAGAGCATTGGAGAGTAGGGACTGTATTTTCTGCAGAGGATATTTTCTGGTTTTGAGTTTGGGTGAACTGTTGCAGGGGGCACCAGGTTGCTGGGAGTTTTGGGCTCGGGGGCCAGGAATCCTCATAGAATCCTAGAACTAGGGAGTCGGATAGGCTGCTCCTAGCTGGCTGGGTGGTTAGTCGGTTTTGGGCAGGGTTTGGTCAGAGCATCAGGCAAAGTTTTGGACAAAGCAGCAGAGAGGACAACCGGATATTGGGAAAATAGCATCAGCCAGAGGTATCTATATTCATGAATTTGCTGGGTTATGTGGTTCTTATGTAATTTATTAGATTGTTGTTCATAAATTTAAATTTTTGCTACTTATATGCTGAATGAAATTGCTTATTTCTTATGCTGAATAATCTTAATGTTTAAAATTATGAATTTTATCAGGCTTAATTCAATTAGGTTCTTACACAGTAAAATGAAAAATTCAATTTTTCATGTAATTTTTCTTTTGTAATCCCACCTACGTATAATTAAGGGCAAGTGTTGGAAATAGTAATTACAAGTCAATGAGATTCTCACGTATCCATCGATTTGTATATCAGTCAATCTATCAGTATTTGAATTGTTAGTCAGTCAGTCTGACAGTATGCAAGTGCAAAGTCACACAATTACTCAAAACTCAGTCAACCGGTGGTGAAGTTATAAATGGAGTCGATCTCTATCTTCACGAGTTCAGATAAATAGTTGAAGTGTCAGTTGAATTAATGGTAGACTTAAATGTTGAGTCGGTCTTAGTCTTTGTAGGAAGTCTCAGTCGAAGTCCATATAAGTTCGAGTCATTTAGTTAATTGATGATGCATATGGATGGATGTTGAAGAGAAGAAAATAAAAATAGAGAGGTAGAGAGAACAATTGAGAACCAGTGCCAACTAAGGAGTGTAAAGAGTCATTGGAGCCGGAGCTCATCTCTGTCAATGTATTTTGTATTCATGCACTGCGTCAAAGTTCATTAATATCAAGCATTTTGTGTATTGACAAGTTTATGTCTTATTTATGAGTTTATGTGCTAATCATAACACTATGCTATTCCGCATTCATAAATCATTTCATTAAGTGTGTGTATTCATAGTGAAAAAAATCTAAGCAGTCTGTGAATTGTGTAGTGGTCTTGAAAGCTTTGTCGCATAGCCCGTTTGGTGCAAAGTATTTGAAATTGCATTGCATAGAGTAGACTGCACACACCACTCGATCCAATAATTATCCAAAAATTGACCAAAAGGGGAAGTAGATTGTGCCCTAGCCCATGGCATACTTCACATAATTAAAAAACAAAATGAAATGCTTAGCACAATCTAGATCCATGGCAATGAGGGGTGAGGTAGTGGGTGGTAATCACTCAAAGTTGTCAAGAAATTTTTTCATACATATTAATATTTGTTAATTACCTAAACATGGCAATCAAGTGGGAGACAATGATTTCTTAATATGATTAAGTAAAAGTGAAAAAGTAAATAGCTTAACTATTCAGAAATGCAAGGAAGTTATCATCATTAAATCTTATTCATTGATTTCAGTGTAAGACGAAGAATATGCCAACATCTTTAATTATTAGCTGTGAGATTGGAATGTGTAATTAAAAGGCTGATTAAACCATGGATTCCAATAGGGGGAACACCTATAGGTGTAAATATTAAAAACCTATTTAATTTAACATATTAAATATGTCAATAATAAATATATTTTATGAATTAAATTAAAGAAATTCATATTAAATATTTTAACTCTAACATATGGGTGCTCACAAAAAGATGATGGTAAAAAACGTGGCAATGAGATGTTGAGAAGGAACACGCTCATGCAAGAATGCACTCATGTTTTTATAAGTTTCAATATGCTCCAAACCAATGCCAGGTGTCCATTCTTAAGATTGCGTGCACGATTTAGGAATGCACACATGTTCATATTTGGGGATTTTTTTAAGCTATGGCCAAACCATTTCACCAATAGATTTCACCTTGCATTTTAATATTTATTGAAAAAATTAAGGAGTGGAAATTGAGGAGAGATTGAACAGACACTAATTTAATTTGATTGTTTTCTTATTTCATAATTTTCTTAAATTATAAAAGATAAATAAAATTTAAATTTTTTCTTATTAAATTGAAACATACTTAATTAATATGGATCCCAAAGAAAACCTAATCTCAACATCACCACATGAAGATACACAAAACCCCAAACATAAACATTGAAATTGATGTAGGGTTGAGGTCTCTAAGAACCCTTATACAAGACTTGAGAAATACCAGAGATCCCTCAAGGTTGTCACTAGCCACATCCATATCCCTAGACACCATTGTTTATTCTATTGCAAATGTCTAAGGATATTTAACACAAATTTCTAATTACATGACCATAAAGTATGGATGCTTTAGATGGGTCTAGATAAAATACAAGTTAGAGACCTCAACATTTCAAAAGAATACCCGATGATGATGTTTATTGACCTAAGAACTGAATTAACAACCATTTGGATGGGTAGGTGTTTTATGGTAGTTGATAAAGATCCTTGCAATAATAGGGAGGAGGTGCCTTGATATTTCCTTATAAAACTATGGGAATATTGCTTTTAGGTCACCATGTCAACTACTTTGACATTAGTTAATTCAATGGGGTAGGTCATTACTTCATCTAGGACAAAGAAAATGCTAGGTGTGACCCATTGTTAGGTACTTGCCCTCTTAGGTGGAGGCCTAACCACCCTGCCCAAAATCCTCCCATAGAAGAAAACATCAGTCAAACCCATACATCCATATCCACCATGACCTATAGTTTGGTACAAAACAACACATTCATGGCATTATCCTACTAGGAGGGACCTTCAGGTGATGTTCAGAGAGGGGTTGGTTCTTCAAGCCCTGTAGTAGAGTTCAACTAGAAGAGAGAACATGTACAAACTAGGAATTTCCATCCTAGTCTATATGACCCTAAGAGATGCTAAAGTTTTGGGAAAACTTGGCATGGGCTAATGGAGGCCACTAGTCATGAAAATTTAATGGAGGATGTTAGAATATTGATCATCTCTACTTTCTTCATTAATTATATGTATGTATGTGTGTATGTATATATAGTTTATTATATATTTATTTTTCTATATCTAATTATATGATGTTTGTAGTCGCTACACTTAGATAACAAGAGTTCCTTAACACCTATAGATGCATTGGTGTCATTTTGTTCAATTGATACACCAATAGTAGTATCCTACTCATTTAATGCACCACACATGCAAGTATGGTGGAATGGATGATTCATGAATTAAAATGATCGTTTCTAAAAAACATTTTCATATATTTTGAGTGCGTGCTCCAGATTCTTTTAGTTAAAATGTACATGTGTTGTAGAATGAATGCTAACTTGATATTTCTCAACCAAGTATGAAATTCCTCTTTGTTGAAATTGTTATATTGTGTGGTATAATTGTGGCCTTAATTCAATGTTGTGAGAGTTCCTTGTGAGAGTTGATATGGAGGTTCAATATTTAGATCTAGGTATTGCATGTTCTTTTAAGTGCACCTACTGTGACTATCCAATTTCAACGATATATACTTTTCCATAGGAACCTGGGATTTTATAGACACCTTTCAATTTCCTAAGATCTAATGAGTGCTTAACTAAGTCTACCAAGATTCTAATGACATTCGTGGGAGTGAAGGCTATCATAATGTTCCTACTTAGTATTTTTTCAATTTGATTTGTGGTAGCTTTGATATTTGGAAATGTGAGTCTTTGGTTATCCACCTTCCTATGTAAGTGTCTTATGTTCACTTCCTTTCCAATCTACCAATAATTGTAACCATTCATTAAAAGTACCATTCTAAGGTTATATAGTTCATAGTTGAAGTTTTTTTCATTCAATATTTTAGTGGTGCTTGTGGCAATGGCGTGAATGATGCTTACTTTTTGAGATGGGTGGTGACTTTAGTTTGCATGAATGTATCTTTCTGTGTGTTACTTCATCATGTAGAATTGATATTTGAGCCTCCCATCACCTGACATTTTGAGAATTACATAAAAAAATTGAAGTTGGTTGTTCCTTTCTATCTCAATTGTGAATTTAAAGTTCTTTGAGAGGATATTGATGTGATCAAAGAACCCTTCAAGATCCTCTCTGACATGTCCCCATTTTATGAATATGTGATCCACATATCATTTACGTACTCCTAGGGTGGGTGGAAAGGAGTTTAAAAACCTTACTTCAAATTGCTCCACTTAAATGTTTGCAACCACAAGTGATAGTTGGGAGCCTATTGCTATGTCCTTAATTTCCACACAAATATTTCCTTTGAAGATAAAATATGTTGGTGGAAGGAATATCTTCACCAATTTAGTAGTTTGGATGTTTGTGATGTCTTCTATAATGGATTGTTCCACTATGTCCTTGGTTTAGAGAGACACAATGTCAAATCTTACTACAATTTTATCATCTTCTACATTTTTTGATTCTGGTACATTTTACAAAGGATGATGAGTCCTTTAAAAGGGAGTTTGTATTTCCATAGGGGAGGATGAGTAAATTATCAATAAATTTTCCAAAGAATAAGTTAGATATCTTATCATGTTTACAGTCAATATTATTGGGACACCATCTTTATGAATCTTGGGTGAACCATATAGCCAAGGCATGAGAGCATTATTTGTACTCACCTTATTCTTAATTGAGTCATTAAGGGATCAACACTTGGTCTCCATGGACACTACACACATTATTTTTTTCCGAAGGTAATTATTGGTTACTTTATATATTTCACATGTGAGGTGCTCCATCATTTTGTTATGGTAATCTACTTCGCCCATTATGATAGTAGCATTTCCCTTGTTATCCTTTAGTATATTAATTTTTTTGATTATTTCTCAAATCCCATAGATATTTTTTATCACACTCAGAAAAGTTTCTTTTTGGTGGTTTAGAGGATCTTATCACTACCACACTTTTATACCTAATAATTTCAACAATTTCTATTTTTTTTTGGATATCAGGGAAGATTCAATGTTGCACTCCAACTCTTCAACACATATCTTATTTGGGACTGCCACAAACAAGAACCCTTTATCTAAACCATTGTGTTCTAGTGTGTCCAAAATGACCTTTAATAAATTCATCACAGTGATTTTCTTATTCTCTGGAAATTTCACTAATCTGCTACTATTCTTATTGTGTTTTAGAAGTTCAAATTTCAAGTGGATTTTTTCCAACTATTCAACTAATTTTACAAGGTCACCATGAGTTCATATTATCTAATTTTTTAATTAACATTGATCTCATCATTGTGAATGAAACCTCATTCATTTGTTCAGAAGATGTTTACACCCTGTAAAGTCGGTTGTGAGACGACTATTGCCACATTTTTTTAAGAATTCTAGGTCTATTATTAATTTCTCCCTCCCTTTTCTCAATCTCTTGAACAACATTGCATCTTCCATCGTATCCCTTCCATGGTGGGATTCAATCATTTAATTCCGAGAATTCATTATCACAAGTGTAATATTAAAGAAAAGATAAAATTTGGATTGGTGATATCAAGCCCAACATTTGAAAATTAAAAAATATGAGTCCATATTTTGGGGATCTTCATTGTTGGTGATTGATATGAGGAAAAATGAGAAAGAGGAAAGCCAATAATATGCTCCTCTTCCACTGAAAAAGTTTTGGTCATAGAACGAAGAATAATGCAATATTAGTCATTTTCCTTGCAACAAGTATGTAGCACCCAAGTCAAAGGAATTTCATGTTATACAATGAAATCTGCAACCTCAAAGCATGTCTCACAAAGAAACCTTTAAAAAAATAGAAAAAGAACCATCATTTGTCGGTGACAAAAATCTCCAAGTTAATATCATAATCCAAGTGGATATTGAAGAAACCCATATCATTGAGATCAAAGTGTACCTCATGTTGCATTACACTTTGGATACTATTTTCATCCATTTTATTAGGACCAAGTTGATATTATGATTGCATTAAATTGACGATTTGTCCATTATGAATTCCTTAATGACACAATCTTTGATGGTTAGTATTTAACCAAACAATTCCAATAAATCTAAAGTCAATTTGGTGATAATCAAATTTATGTGAAAATATCAAGTCAACTTGTCTTCTTTTGAGAAATATACCCTTCTAGTTATCTTGTTTCAATTATTCCTAAAATATGATGGCAATTTTTCATACTCTTTTTCTTTAGAAGGCATCGTAGAAATGCATGATGTACATGTGTAAGGAGACAATTGTTGTGTTTCTATAGGTTTTTTATGAGAAATAAGTTATAAATGTGTATGCGAGATGGTTTATTTTTTGTGGGGTCACCACTACGACCAATTTTCCATTGAAAACTACCACCATTTGTCCATTCACAACTACCCCCATCCCACACATCATTTGTCCTAGGATATAGAGTAGATCGAGCCATTGGCCACCTTTCCCTAGTACTTGGGATACCATTATCTTCCCCTAGGGTAATACTAGCCATCATACGACCATGGATATTTATTTACACCCACCTCCACCACCTTTTTCATCCCATCCATCTATAGTGGCTACACCCATACACCACCCAACAGTGAACCCTATAGAAACCCCCACCATTTCATCGACTTTAGATTCACCATTTCTCCCTCATGCATCCCACCTTGTATCATTTTATGCGGATATAAAAATTAACCCTATAACATATCTTGTCTCAAAATAACTTGTACAATTGAGTGCTTTCCTTGCTATCCAATCTTCGCCATTGATTAGTTATTCATGGTGAGATCATTCATTGATGAATTTTTATGAAGCATGAATCGAATTTGTTTTAATTGTTTTTTTATTAAATTTCATGCTTCGATTATTGTAAATATTTCCTTTGTGCTTTCTGGTCATGGATATGTATATCCAATCTCAAACCATTGGCTCTTAGGGTATCAATCTCGATTAGCAGGATCTGACTCTGCCTTCGCTCTACCAAGTTTTGGTATCGGGAGTGAAACTGCTCGATCGTAGTGCTCTACACATGAAGGACCTGAGACTATATATGGAACAGGAAGGGATGCTTCAGACTCTAGAATTGGTGTAGGGTAGCATAGAAAATAGGTTAGGCTCATGGAGGAGGGAATCACCTTCATGACTTACAATATCAGCTATGGTGTATTTTCTTGAATTAAATTATAAAGTATCATTTTGTAAGTGTGTTATTTCATTTTGGAATTATTTTTTTTATAAGAATGTTGTTTCTTTGTCCAATATCCAAGATATGAAGCATGCTAAGATGACAAAAGACTAAGTTTCCACTTTCAGTAAGAGAAGAAAGATCGAATTCCAAGTTGCACTTGATAGTGGCAAGGGTGGCAGTGGTCAATGAGTGACAAATGAGTGTCATTTTATATCTAGGGAATAAGATAACATTCTTACATTTGCATAAAAAGGAATCTACCAAGGATTAATGTAGTTTTACAATAAACAAATTCAAAGGAATCATCTTAATATGCTCATGGAAAAATGGAATCAGAGTTGCAATTACTAGAAACATCTCCTATAGTGCAAAAGACATCATAGATTCAAATTTCCATTCTCCATAAAAATAAAAATAAAACATGCATCCACTAAATTCAAATACAAATTCAAGTATCTTGATTAACAATTATGAGCAAATTTTCCTACTATTGATGCTAATGAGGCCTTGGGAACCCCATTTTGAAAAACTGCACAATAAAAATGTTGAATTTGGTTAGTACATGGGAAGGAGAATAATTACTGATATGGATTCAGAGGACATAAAATTCTATATGGATTCTGTTAAAGCCCTAATATTGGCTCATTAACCCTTAATTGGGGCATATTAGATTAATAATGTTATTTTATTTATGTCATCTTTAGGCCATTAGTTGTAATTATACCTCCTAGTCTCCTATATATACCAAAGATACATTTTCATTTTGAATCATCTCGTACTTGAACATTTAAGTGGGGTAAAAGGAGGTTGCCCCCTTGAAGAGGCTTATTATATGAAATTATCTCTTTTTCAAGGCATGGATTACTTTTCCTGAGGTTTTTCTATGCTATATTGATGTTTGGTTCTTAACATATGGTNNNNTGGTATCAGAGCTCAAGGTCTTGGGGTTTTGCTGCTACATCTGAGACACCGTGGAATTTTCTCTATAACTTTTTTTCTACAACATTTCAGAAGGAACCGATTGGAGTGTATTTAGTAGACGAATCAAGGTACATTGGGTTCAAAATTAATCTCCTGAGGCCTTATACTTTCGGAGATACAGCCTGTACAAGATAGGTTCTGGAATCATCTTGAAATGAGTCATTGCAGAATTTTCACTATAAAAAATTTTCTGTAACGTTTCAGACCTTGAACTCTGGAGTCCATTTACAGAAATTAGTAAGGTATCTTTGGTAAAAATTTTATCTTCTGGGTCATCTTACATTTGTAGATACACCTTGTGTAAGATAGGGTATCTAACTAGTCTCAAGAAGGTGTT
>CBVK0101429642.1:0-16174 GCA_900067695.1 Picea abies
TGTGCAAGAGGGAAGTTTTGAAAAAGAGCCCCACACTCATTCACCCCCTCTCTAAGTGTGGTAGGTGTGTCCAATAGATATGTCTTTCTCTGGGTTCTCTTTCCAACTCTCTGATCAGTGATCTTTTCCATCTGCGAATTTTCAGCTACGGGCATCTGCTTAACCCACTGAATTTCCTCTAGTTCTCTTCTCCTCCTAGTTCATCTTCTCTGTAAGGATACAGATCTGCTACATTCAATATGGGCGATATTCCCACATCATCTGGAAATTCTATATCATAAGCATTTGCCTCAAATTTTCGTAAAATCTTACACGGCCCTATCTTTTTCATCTTCAGTTTATTATATGTTCCCCTTGGGAACATTTATTTTCTTAGATGTGTTAATACCAAATCTCCCACTTCAAATTGAATCTCTCTCCTGTTTTGATCTGCTCAGTGCTTGTATTCCTGGTTGGAATTCTACAACCATTCTGTAATCTTACTGTGGAGCTCCTGCATCTCTCCTGCAAAATCTTTCACTCCGGCACTCTTGAACTCATTCTTCTCTAAGTCTCTCAACTCAGATACTCCTCTTGGCTGCATTCCATACATTATCTAGAATGGGCTCTATCCTATGCTCTGGTTAGGTGAGTCATTATATGCAAATTCCACTTGTGGCAGAATCTGATCCCACTGATTGTGATGTTCACTAAACTCCTCAATAAGTCCCCCAAACTTTGATTTACTACCTCAGTCTATCCATCCGTCTAAGGGTGATATGATGAGCTAAAAGATAAATCTATCCCCAACTTATTCCATAGTGTCCTCCAAAAATGACCAACAAATTTGGTATCCCTGTCTGAAACAATACTCTTGGGTAAACCATGAAGTCAAACAACCTCTTTGAAAAACATATTTTCAATGTGTGTTGCATCACTAGTTTTTTGACATGGAATAAAATGTTCCATTTTTTATAATCTGTCAACTACCACGAATATGGAATCACAACCTCTTTATGTCCTTGGCAGTCCTAACAAAAAATCCATGCTTACCGCGTCCCACGGTCTCTATGGTATTAGTAGTGGTTGATACAACCCTGTATTTTGTCTTTTCCCCTTTGCGTGCTGGCAAATTCCACATCTGTTGAAAAATTTCTTGACATTTGTCCTCATCCCTAGCCAATAATATAAATTGTTCAGTTGCACAAATGTTTTGTCATGGCCGAAATGTCCAGCCAATCCCACACTGTGCTTTTCCTTCAAAAGGTTTTCTCTCATAGAACTCTTCGGGATACACAACTGATTTCCTTTAAATAATAGCCCATCCTAGATTAAATATTCAATCCATTGGCTTCTATCTCTCAGAACAGGATTCTCGCATGCTTCATAAGTGTCCTTGAAATCTGAATCATCTCTGTACATTTCCTTAAGGCTATCAAAACCTAAGGTCTTCACTCGAAACTCCTGCAGAATCAAACATTTCATGCTCAATGCATCAACAACCTTGTTAGCAGTCCCATAAATTGCTTTATAAAAAAAGTAAATTTTTGCATAAATTCAATCCATTTTGCATGTTTTTGGTTCATTTTTTCCTGTCTGGTTATAAACTGTAAGGCATCATTGTCGCTATACAAAATGAGCTCCTTCAGAACTAAGTAGTGCCTCCACTTCTTCAACGCCTATATGAATGCATAAAACTCTTTATCATAGGTGTAATATTTCATCTTGGTCTCGTTCGGATTCTCATTGGTCTCGTTGGTCTCGTTCGTCTATTGTCTTGACTTAAGACTACTCCAACCGTGAATCCACTTGCGTCACATTTGACTTGAAATGTTTTATTGAAATCTGGCAGAACTAGAACTGGTTGTTCGGTTATCTTCTCCTTTGACAACTTGAAACTTCTTTCTACTTCCTCTGTCCAATGAAAATATTTATGTCTTTCCTTGACTGTGTCCATCATTGGTGCACAAATCCCACTAAAATTTCTGATTAACTTCCTGTAAAAATTGGCTAGTCCATGGAAGCTTCTGAATTCAAAGATATTCCTTGGAGATGACCACTCTTTGATCGCTTTTACCTTTTCAGGATCCATCTTCAACTCATTTGAAGAGATCACGAAACCCAAATAAATGAGTTGCGTCTTCATGAAAGATGACATTTTCAAATTTATCAGCAGCTTCTCTTGTTGCAACCTCCTCATTACTAAAGCTAAATTCCTCAGATGTTCTTCCTCAGTCTTACTGAAGATCAATATATCATCAAGATACACAATTACAAACCTCCCAATGAAATCTTTCAAGACTTCGTTCATCAATCTCATAAAAGTACTTGGCACATCCGTCAAGCCAAATGGCATGACAAGCCATTCATACAGTCCTCATTTGTCTTGAATGTTGTCTTCCATTCATCACCTTCCCTCATTCTAATCTAGTGATATCCGCTTTTCAAATAATTTTAAAAAAAAAATGTTGCCCCACTCAAGCAATCTATCAAGTCATCCATCCTGGGTAAAGGAAATCTATATATGATGGTGATTTTGTTTATAGCCCTTAAGTCTGTACACATCCTCCATCTGCCATCCTTCTTCAGACTTAACACTAATGGTACAATGCATGGACTCAAGCTTTCTCTAATCAATCCCTTGTCCATCAAACCCTGGACTTGCTTCTTGACTTCCTCATTCTCCTGCAGCGTCAGTCTATGCACTGCTTTGTTTGAAAAACTCACTCCTGGTATAAGTTCAATGTGATGACTTATACTCCTGATGGGCAGCAACGAACAAGGAAAAACGTCCACCACTATATCAACGAAATTATCTAGCAGTTCCTAAATTTCCTCTTGTAGATCATCTACTGAAGTACTGGTCAAAATGACTCTGGGTTTTCTCACCACAACAAACTGCATTTATTTATCTTTCTTGACTTCATCCAGAATTTCCTTCCCACTCATGAGAAGTATAGTACCTCTTGCTTTTTCTTTCACCCTCTTGTCTTCAATTGGCAACAACATATGCGTCCTACCATTCTTTTCCAAAGTGTATGTGTTCTTTCTTCCGTCATGAATAACATTTATTTCATATTTCCAAGGCCTCCCCAACAAAAGATGACAGACATCCATGGGAATAACACCACATAAAATCTCATCTCGGTATCCCCCTATCTTAAATTCAACTAAACATTGTTTAGTGATAGTTACCTTATGTCCTTTTTGCAACCATGAAACTTTGTATGGGCTTGGATGTGCAACTATCTCCAATTCCAGCTTTTCCACCATCTCTGTGGATACTATATTATCCATGCTTCCACTATCAACTATTACCTTGCATACCTTATCCTTGGTCTTGCAAGCAATCCTAAACAAACTGTTCCTCTGGACTGGATTCTCCATCTCTTTCTCTGGCTTCAAGAGAATTTTCCTCATCATTAAGGAATTTCCACCTTCTGCATCTTCTGCCTCAACATTTTGCCTTTGCACTTCTGAAATGTGAGATTCACCTCCTCCATCTCTTTTCCTATCAGGACATTCCCAAGATAAGTGTCTGATCTTTCCACAGACAAAACACTTCACTTCACTTCCTCTGCCTCTTCCTCTTCCTCTTGCTCGAGGAAAAGCATTCCTATCAGCATATTGTCGTCCCTATAAACTTCCTCTCCTTTCAGGGTCGTTATGTGGCTTATTCTCTTCATCCTTGGGCTTCTATACTCTATCTTGGGCAATGGCCTTGCCTTTTCTCTGACTTCTACCTCTACCCCTTTGACCTTGCTTTCAGGTCAATTTCTCTTCTGCCTTTGAAGCAATCTGATAAGCATCTTCTATAGTTTTTATTATCACCATGCTCATCTCATCCTGAATCTCATACCTCGGTCCATTCATGTAGCTAGAAACTTTTTCATCATCACTCTCACGATGGCCAACTTTGATGTTTATCCTATAAAACTCCTTAGTGTATTCCTTCACTGTCATCCCTTTCTGTCTCAAATTCTGCATTCTCCGGAACAGATTGATTTGATAATGCCTAGGTATGAATTTGGCTTTCATCTTGGTGACCATCCTATCCCAGCTTTTGATTCCTTGTTTTCCTTTGCAATGCCTATCAGCCTGCAGTTCATCCCACCATAGTGTTGCATGCCCTTTTAGTCTAGTGACAACGTGCTTAAACTTATTATCTTCTTCAATATCCTCATAATCAAAGTATTTATCTAGAGCTCTAAACCAATCTAGCAGCTCCTCAATGTCTAAGTTGCGTTCATACATCGGAATATCCATTTTTTCTCTGGAACCTATCCTTGCAACAACTTTGAATAGACGTTCTTCTGTAGCATCTATGGCTACAACTTCTTCTTCTTCGGCTCGAGCTGCATTCTCATTTTCATCCTCAGTGACATATCCAGCATCAGGTGTTCGCCTCTATGTTGTCTCCATAGCATCCAATCGAGCACGAAGTTCACTCATTTCCCTTTCCATGGTTGGGTCGAGCATCGACCTCTCTTGACATCTTCTTGGTGGAATTGTTTAAATCTGTCCATGCATAATTCAAATCACAACTTTCCTCTGTCTTTCCTCTACAGAAAACAAGAGTTGTTAGCTCTGATACCACCTGATGCAGACCCCCACCTTAGCAGGGTCTTCTTGACCTCCCGACCTTTGGATATTCCAATTCCCAAGACAAAGTGGCTCCTTGGTTCCTACTGGAACCTTCTTATCATGCAACCACAGGTCTTTTTTCTGAACTCTGCCCACATGAACAAGCACTAGGCACAAGTCTACACTCGACGCGACCACTGGCATGGCCACATGATTAACCCCAAAAGGGTGTGTCGGGTTTCGTGATGTAGGCACTTTTGTTGCAAAGCACCTTGACTTCTCCGAGTCCTGAAATCCCGAAATGGGTTAACGATCTATAGCTCCTCCCTTAAGTCCTCCTTATGTGACCCTCAGCTGGGACCAGGGGCCAAACCTTCGAGCACGTTGGGAAATCGCGTGTCAGGGGTTTGCGATGTATCTCTCCTTCCTTCACTTGATATCCAAAATCATGATTCTTTGCCACAAATCAACGGCCCCAATGCCTCCCGTGATTAATGGTCCAGATCACATCGAAATTTTGCATATCGGGGGTTTGCGAAATGGCCCTCTCCTCTTCTTTCGAAATCTGAACTTGCAATGACCTCTTATGCCAGATCAATAGTCCTAGGTTCTTTCCATGATCAACATTCTTGATTGCGTCGGGATTTTTTGTATCGCAACTTCCAGGTAGTTGTTTCCTCCACCCTCCTGACTCCTTAAATGTCAATATTCAAGGCTCCAAATCAACAGCACTTGCCCCTTCATATCTGACGACTCCTATCTCCCCTAAGCTTGCAAGTGTGGAAAGACTCTCGCCTTAACCTCCATGCAACTCCACTGGATCTAACGGTCCACGAGTATTGGTGTTTCTCCCTCCGAGAGTTTCCACCGTTCGTTCAGGTTCTCCATACTTCCTGGCAAAATAACTCGGCATCTTCCCCCCTAAGCTTGATTTCTGTGAGGTGACTACAAACCTCGTCCTTCCTTCAAACTCTTCGAAGTCTCTATCCCTCCTGAGCTTGGTTCTCGCTGCAAACTCAAGGATTCTAAGGGATTCTTGCGCACACTCCTTGCGGCCTTCATGATAATCCTTGATTATCTGATATCTCCCAACTCTGCGCACTCCTTGCGAAAGATGTTCTTCAACCACTCACTTGGTTGGAGAAGTCTAAGACTTCGACCTAGCCTGTGCACACCTTGCATGGATCTGTGCTATACTTGCACTTATGCTGATATAAGAACAACGATATCCCTCCTGAGATTTTCTGAGGTGAAACTCAAAATCTCGTCAACGCACTCCTTGCAAACCTTCACTGCACTCCTTGCAAGAATTATTAGGAAGAGAAACAATTGAAACTTACACTCTCCCTCTCACGAACTTCATACATTCAACATGAAATCACTGATACACACACAACATTGAAACAAAAGCAAACAGAGCATATAAACAAACTGTAAACATACCATTCAAGAGATGTAAACAGTAACCATGATACACCATGAAATTGGATCAAGCATTTTTATATTAATTCAAGTGCTTCTATACATGGATTCAATAACAACAGCTATCCATTCATACAACTTCTACAATATTTGTTCTTCTCTTCTCTCTTATGCTCTCTTTCTCTACAACTACTAACTACTATGATAATAATAATACAAGACAATACATACGAGGGAGCTTTCTTGAGTTTTCCCTTCTACAATCCTCAAGATATCTAATCGAATTAAAGCCTACATCTACTTTGCATTGATTACATTAAACGCCTACAACCGGCAGATGAGAGCAACGCTCAAGATCTTCATTACAATCCCCAAAGATTTAAGAGCAATTACATCCTTCCAGCTATTACATTAAAGTTTCATCTTTTGAAATTCAAAATGCATGTTGGTGCATATCCAGTTGTCTTCCACTTGCGCTTGCTTACGATGCTCCTGCATCATGCTCCTCTGGATGAAAAATTCATGGACTCCTGTCCATGATCTCCTGCACCGTCTATCCATGTTTCTAGATATTTGCTTCACTTTCCCAACTGACATCTTCAATCGGGTGTCCCTTCCATTTTACCAAATATTCAAGATATGTCATTCTCCGGGTTTTCTTTCCAACTCTCTGATCAATGAGCTTTTCCATCTACGTATTTTCAGCTACAGGTGTCTGCTTAACCCACTAAATTTCCTTCCGATTCTCTTCTCCTCCTATTTCATCTGGTTTGTAAGGATATCGATCTTCTATGTTGAATATGGACAATATTCCCACATCATCAGGCAATTCTATCTCATAAGCATTTGCCTCAAATTTTCGTAAAATCTTACACGACCCTATCTTTTTCATCTTCAGTTTATTATATGTTCCCCTTTGGAACCTTTCTTTTCTTAGATGTGCTAAGACCAAATCTCCCACTTCTACTTGAATCTCTCTCATGTTCTGATCTCCTCTATGCTTGTATTCCTGGTTGGAATTCTGCAACCGTTCTTTAATCTTACTGTGGAGCTCCTGCATCTCTGCTGCAAAATCTTCCACTCCAGCTCTCCTGAACTCATTATGATCTAAGTCTCTCAACTCATATACTCCTCTTGGTTGCATTCCATACATTATCTGAAATGGGATCTGTCCTGTGCTCCAGTTAGGTGACTCATTATATGAAAATTCCTCTTGTGGCAAAATCTGATCCCACTAACTGTGATGTTCAGCTACTAAAATCCTCAATAAGTCCCTGGAACTTTGATTTACTACCTCAGTATATCCATCCATATGAGGGTGATATGCTAAGCTAAATGATAAATCTGTCCCCAGCTTCTTCTATAGTGTCCTCCAGAAATGACCAACAAATTTGGTATCCCTGTCTGAAATAATACTCTTGGGTAAACCATGAAGTCGAACAAACTCTTTGAAAAACAAATTTGCAATGTGTGTTGCATCACTGGTTTTCTGACATGGAATAAAATGTGCCATTTTTGAGAATCTATCAACTACCATGAATATGGAATCACAACCTCTCTGTGTCCTTGGCAATCCTAACACAAAATCCATTCTTATCGCGTCCCACGGTCTCTCTGGTATCGATAGTGGTTGATACAACCTTGTATTCTTTATTTTCCCCTTTGCATGCTAGCAAATTCTACATATGTTGACAAATTTATTGACATTTGTCCTCATCCCTAGCCAATAATATAAATTGTTCAATTGTGTAAATGTTTTGTCATGGCCAAAATGTCTAGCCAATCCCCCACTATGCTTTTCTTTCAAAAGGTTTTCTCTCATAGAACTCTTCGGGATACACAATTGATTTTCTTTAAATAATAGCCCATCCTAGATTAAATATTCAATCCATTGGCTTCTATCTCTCATAACAGGATTCTTGCATGCTTCATAAGCGTCCTTGAAATCTGAATCATCTCTGTACATTTCCTTAAGGCTATCAAAACCTAAGGTCTTCACTCGAAACTCCTGCAGAATCAAACATTTCCTGCTCAATGCATCAACAACCTTGTTAGCAGTCCTAGAATTGTGCTTTATAACAAAAGTAAAGTTCTGCATAAATTCAATCCATTTTGCATGTTTTTGGTTCAGTTTTTCATGTCTGGTTATAAATTGTAAGGCATGATTGTTGCTATACAAAACGAACTCCTTCGGAACCAAGTAGTGCCTCCACTTCTACATCGCCTGTATGACTGCATAAAACTCTTTATCATATGTGGAATATTTCATCTTGGTCTCATTCATATTCTCATTGAAGTATACGACTCGTCTATTGTCTTGACTTAAGACTGCTCCAACCGTGAATCCACTTGCGTCACATATGACTTGAAATGCTTTATTGAAATCTGGCAGAACCAGAACTAGTTGTTCGGTTATCTTCTCCTTTAACAACTTGAAACTTCTTTCTGCTTCCTTTGTCCAATGAAAATATTTGTGTCTTTTCTTGATTGTGTCCATCATTGGCACACAAATCCCACTAAAATTTGTGATGAACTTCATGTAAAACTGGCTAGTCCATGGAATCTTTTGACTTCAAAGATATTACTTGGAGACGACCAATCTTTGATCGCTTTTACCTTTTCAGGATCCATCTTCAACTCATTCGAAGAGATCATGAAACCCAAATAAATGAGTTTCGTCTTCATGAAAGACGACTTTTTCATATTTATCAACAACTTATCTTGCTACAACCTCCTCATTACTAAAGCTAAATGCCTCATATGTTCTTCCTCGGTCTTAATGAAGATCAATATATCATCAAGATACACAATTACAAACTTCCCAAAGAAATATTTCAAGAATTCGTTCATACAGTCCTTCATTCGTCTTGAATGTTCTCTTTCATTCATCACCTTCCCTCATTCTAATCTAGTGATATCCTCTTTTAAAATCAATTTTTGAAAAAAACTTTGCCCCACTCAAGCAATCCATCAAGTCATTCATCCTGGGTAAATGAAATCTATACCTGATGGTGATTTTTTTTATAGCCCTCGAGTCTGTACACATCCTCCATCCGCCATCCTTCTTCGGACTTAACACTATTGGTACAGCGCATGGACTCAAGCTTTCTCTAATCAATCCCTTTTCCATCAAACCCTAGACTTTCTTCTTGACTTCCTCATTCTCCTGCAGCGTCAATCTATATGCTGCTTTGTTTGGAAAACTCACTCCTGGTATAAGGTCAATGTGATGACTTATGATCCTGATGGGAGACAATGAACAAGGCAAATCGTCCACCACTATATCAGTGAAATTATCCAGCAGTTCTTGAATTTCCTCCAATAGACCATCTACTAAAGTACTGGTCAAAATGACTCTAGGTTTTCTCACCACAACAAACTACATTTCTTCATCTTTCTTGAATTCATCCAGAATTTCCTTCCCACTCATGAGAAGTATAGTACTGCTTGCTTCTGATTTCACCCTCTTGTTTTCAATTGGCAGCAACATATGTGTCCTACCATTCTTTTCCAAAGTGCATGTGTTCTTTCTTCCATCATGAATAACATTTTTGTCATATTTCCAAGGCCTCCCCAACAAAATATGATATACATCCATGGAAATAACATCACATAATATCTCATCTCGGTATCCCCCTATCTTAAATTCAACTAAACATTGTTTAGTGATAGTTACTTGATGTCCTTTTTGCAACCACGAAACTTTGTATGGGCTTGGATGTGCAACTGTCTCCAATTCGATATTTTCCACCATCTCTATGGATATTATATTATCCATGCTTCCACTATCAACTATTACCTTGCATACCTTATCCTTGGTCTTGGAAGCAGTCCTAAACAAACTATTCCTCTAGACTGGATTCTCCATCTCTTTCTCTGGCTTCAAGAGAATTTTCCTCATCATTAAGGAATTTCCACCTTCTGCATCTTCTGCCTCAACACTTTGCCTTTGCGCTTATGAAATGTGAGCTTCGTCTCCTCCATATATTTTTCTATTTGGACATTCCCAAGATTTGTGTCCGATCTTTCCATAGACAAAACACTTAACTTCAACTCATCTACCTCTTCCTCTTCCTCTTGTTCAAGGAAAAGCGTTCCTATCAGCATATTGTCATCCCTATGAACTTCCTCCCCTTTCAGGGTGGTTATGTGGCTTCTTATCTTCATCCTTAGGCTTCTGTACTCTGTCCTGGGCAATGACCTTGCCTTTTCTCTGACTTCTACCTCTTCCCCTTTGACCTTGCTTTCGAGTCAATTTCTCTTCTTCCTTTGAAGCAATCTGATAAGTATATTCTACATTTTTTATTGTCACCATGCTCATCTCATCCCGAATCTCATACCTCAGGCCATTCATGTATCTGGTGACTTTTTCATCATCACTCTCATGATGACTAGCTCTAATGTTTATCCTATAAAACTCATCAGTGTATTCCTTCACTATCATCCCTTTCTGTCTCAATTTATGCATTCTCCAGAACAGATTGATTTGATAATCCCTGGGTATGAATTTGGCTTTCATCTTGGTGACCATCCTGTCCTAGATTTTGATTCTTTGTTTGACTTTGCAACACCTATCAGCCTGAAGTTCATCCCACCATAGTGTTGCATGCCCTTTTAGTCTAGTGACAACATGATTAATGTTCTTATCTTATTTTATATTCTCGTAGTCGAAGTATTTATCCAAATATCTAAACTAATCTCGCATCTCCTCAACGTCTAAGTTGCCTTCATACATCAGAATATCCATTTTTTCTCTGGCACTTATCCTTGCAACAACTTTGAATAGACGTTCTTTTATGGCATCTTCGGCTGCAACTTCTTCTTCTTCGGCTCCAGCTTCATTATCATTTTCATCCTCACTGACATCTCCAGCATCAGGTGTTCGCCTTTGTGCTATCTCCATAGCATCCAATCAAGCACGAAGTTCTCTCATTTCCCTTTCCATGGTTAGGTCGGGCATCGACCTCTCTTGATGTCTTCTTGGCAGCATTGTTTAAATCTGTCCACGCAGAATTCAAATCACAACTATCCTTTGTCTTTCCTCTACAGAAAACAAGAGTTGTTAGCTTTGATACCACCTGATGTAGACCCCCACCTCAACAGGGTCTACGACCTCCCGTCCTTTAGATCTTCCAATTCCCAAGCCGAAGTGGCTCCTTGGTTCCTGCTGGAACCTTCTTATCATGCGACCACAGGTCCTTTTTTTGAACTCCACATGTGTGAACAAGCACTAAGAGCGAGTCTACAATCCACGCGACCATTGGCGTGACCACAGGATTAACCCAAAAAGGGCACATCGCATTTCGTGATGTCAGGACTTTCGTTGCAAAGCAACCTGACTTCTCCAAGTCTCGAAATCCCGAAATGGGTTAACGTTCTCTAGCTCCACCCTTAAGTCCTCCTGATGTGATGCTCAGTTGTGACCAGGGGCCCAACCTTCGAGCATGTCGGGAATTTGCGTGTCGAGGGTTTGTAATGTAGCTCTCCTTCCTTTGCCCAATATCCAAAATCGCGATACTTCTTCGCCACAGATCAATGGCCCCAATGCCTCCTGCGATTAATGGTCCATATCGTGTCTGAATTTTGCGTATCAGGGGTTTGTGAAATGGCCCTCTCCTCTTCTTCCGAAATCCGAACTCGTGAGGACCACTTATGCCATATCAACGGTCCTGGGTTCTTTCCATGATCAACGTTCCTAATCGCGTCAAGATTTTGCATATCACGACTTCCGGGTAGTTGTTTCCTCCACACTCCCAACTCCCAAAATGCCGATATTCAAGGCACCAAATCAATGGCTCTTGCCCCTTCAGATATGACAACTGATATCTCCCCTGAGATTGTGAGTGTGGAAATACTCTTGACTTATCCTCCCTGCAACTCCAATGAATCTAACAGTCCATGGGTATCGGCGTTTCTCCCTCCAAGAGTTTCCACCGTCCGTTCAGGTTTTTGATACTTCCTGGCCAAATAACTTGGCGTCTTTCCTCCTGAGATTGATTTCTACGAGGTGACTACAAACCTCGTCCTTCCTTCAAACTCTTTGAAGTCTCTACCCCTCCTGAGCTTGGTTCTCACTGCAAACTCAAGGATTCTAAGGGATTCTTGCGCACACTCCTTGCGACCTTCACGATAATCCTTGATTATTTGATATCTCCAAACTCTGCACACTCCTTGCGACAGACGTTCTTTAACCACTCACTTGGTTGGAGAAGTCTAAGATTCCGACCTGGCTTTCTCACACCTTGCACGACTCTATGCTATACTTGCACTTTCGTTGGTATAAGAACAACGATCTCCCTCTTGATCTTTTCTGAGGTGAAACTCAGAATCTCGTCAACGCAATTCTTGCGGACCTTCACTGCACTCCTTGTAGGAACTATCAGGAAGAGAAACAATTGAAACTTACACTCTCCCTCTCACGGACTTCATACATTCAACATGAAATCATTGATACACACACAACATGGAAACAAATGCAAACAAAGAATATAAACGAACTGTAAACATACCATTCAAGAGATGTAAATAGTAACCATGATACACCATGAAATTGGAACAAGCATTCTTATATTAATTCAAGTGCTTTTGTACATGGATTCAATAGCAATAGCTATCCGTTCATACAACTTCTACAATCTCTATTCTTCTCTACTCTCTAATTCTCTCTTTCTCTACAGCTACTAACTACTATGAGAATAATAATACAAGACAATACATAGAGGGAGCTTTCTCGAGTTTTCCCTCCTACAATCCTCAAGCTATCTAATCGAATTAAAGCCTACGTCTACTTTGAATTCATTACATTAAACGCCTACAACCGGTAGATGAGAGCAACGCTCAAGATCTGCATTACAATCCCCAAACATTTAAGAGAAATTACATCCTTCCAGCTATTACATTAAAGTTTCATCTTTTAAAATTCAAAATGTCTTCAAAATGTGTGCTGGTGCATATCCAGTTGTCTTCCACTTGCGCTTACTTACGATGCTCCTGCATCAGTCTCTCTTGCGACGATATCAAATGATGCTTGGATTCATTTCATATTTGGTTTATTAACTTGAAATTAAAATTTGATACTTTGCAAGCTTGATGGACCTTGAGTCAAATACAAATATGAAATTTGGAATCATTAACATATCTACTAGAACATATGAAAAATAGGTCTTATGGTTTACATGATGATATGATGATGGAAGAAAGTGGGTGTGTGAGTGAAATATGAGTCCATAAACCCTCCCATATCATTAATGCATGTGAATAGTCTATCCATGTCAAATTTCAATGCATACAGAAACAGTTTGAAAAACCTTCAACGTTGGCCCCATTCACATGTCATTGTTGCCCGCCTCTAGTATTTTTATGGTGTTGATTAAGCAATCAACGAAAAAGAGGGATTTTTCATCACAACTATGACACAGATACATTGTATATACATTAATGTAGAACATGAAATAAAAATGAAGAAATACTGAGGAAAACTTAAAACTTGTGTCAACCAAATTGTGTACTTTGAAAGAAAATTAGGGTTTACGGTTTACATGATGAATTGATGGAGGAAAGTGGGTGTGTGAGTCAAATTGGAGTCTAGAAACCCTCCCATATCGTTAAGGCATGCGAATAATCTATCCATGTCAAATTTCAGTGCATACAGAAACAGTTTGAAAAAATTCCAACGTTAGCCCCATTCACTGGTCACTATTGTCGGTGTCTAGTCCTAGTACAATTTCCGTTCCTTGTAAAATTCGTTCGACATTACACACGTCCTCGCATCTAGTACTGCAAGGGAGTATTTTTATGGAATTGATTAAGTAATCGATGAAAAAGAGGGATTTTTCATCACAACTATGACACAGATACATTGTATATACATTAATGTAGAACTTGAAAGAAAAATGAAGAAAGACTGATGAAAACTTAAAACTTGCGTCAACCAAATTGTGTACTTTGAAAGAAAATTAGGGTTTATGGTTTACATGATGAATTAATGATGGAAGAAAGTGGGTGTGTGAGTCAAATTTGAGTCCAGAAACCCTCCCATATCATTAAGGCATGTGAATAGTCTATCCATGACAAATTTCAGTGCATACAAAAACTGTTTGAAAAAATTTCAACGTTGGCCCCATTCACAGGTCACTATTGTCGGTGTCTAGTCATAGTTCAATTTCCGTTCCCCATTCCTTGTTCCTTGTTCCTTATTCCTCGTTCCTTGACCATGGTGTAGTCCCAAAGATCCATTATTTTTGTACAAAACATAATAATGGCATAAAATGTCCCACACAAAGACCAAATATCCTCTACATAAGTCTTTTGTCTTTTTTCAAGGACTATGTAACTAATCTCAATTATAAGAAGATTCAAATAGGACCAAATAACCTTATGTTATTTCCTTAACCATGGGTGACATAACACTATCATTCAATAGTCAAATTGCTACATTTCATTGTCATGCATCATGCGTACAGAGGGCTTGAGCCACCACAAAGGAAACATACAAAAAATATTTGTCTTATGAACAAGATATGGTACTATCCATTTTGAGGTTTGGCATAGAGATTGTTCTTATAGAATACACTACATTGCACCATATAATCCCTACACTCATTGAAAACCATGTAACACCATTCAAATTAGACACATTTTTGCGACGAATTAGCTATACTATCGACGAACTTTTTTCGTCGATAGTATAATTCGTCGCAAGATTATTTACATTCGTCTCTCTTGCAACGATATCAAATGATGCTTGGATTCATTTCATATTTGGTTTATCAACTTGAAATTAAAATTTGATACTTTGCAAGCTAGCTGGACCTTGAGTCGAATACAAATATGAAATTTGGAATCATTAACATATCTACTAGAACATATGAAAAATAGGGTTTATGGTTTACATGATGATATGATGATGGAAGAAAGTGGGTGTGTGAGTGAAATTTGAGTCCATAAACCCTCCCATATAATTAAGGCATGCAAATAGTCTATCCATGTCAAATTTCAATGCATACAGAAACAGTTTGAAAAAATTTCAACGTTGGCCCCATTCACATGTCATTGTTTCCTACGTCTAGTATTTCTATGGTTTTGATTAAGAAATCAATGAAAAAGAGGGATTTTTCATCACAACTATGACATAGATACATTGTATATACATTAATGTATAACCTGAAAGAAAAATGAAGAAATACTGAGGATAACTTAAAACTTGCATCAACCAAATTGTGTACTTTGAAAGAAAATTAGGGTTTATGGTTTACATGATGAATTGATGATGGAATAAAGTGGGTGTGTGAGTCAAATTTGAGTCCATAAACCCTCCCATATAGTTAAGGCATGTAAATATTCTATCCATGTCAAATTTTAGTGCATACAGAAATAGTTTGAAAAAATTTCAACGTTGGCCCCATTCACAAGTCACTGTTGTCGGTGTCTAGTCCTAGTACAATTTTCGTTCCTTGTTCCTTGTAAAATTTGTTCAACATTACACACGTCCCCGCATCTAGTACTGTAAAGGATTATTTTTATGGCGTTGATTAAGCAATCAATGAAAAAGAGGGATTTTTCATCACAACTATGACACAGATACATTGTATATACATTAATGTAGAACCTGAAATAAAAATGAAGAAAGGTTGATGCAAAATTAAAACTTGCGTCAACCAAATTGTGTAATTTGAAATAAAAATAGGGTTTCAACAAAAATTCTATAGAAATGACAAACACGTTTATCGAAACTTCGTTGATGGAATACTATGAAAACAATATTGATGAAATCTTATACGATCATGATGGTATAAAAATGAAAGAGCTTCTCTTGGTTTCAAAAATAATTTATCCTCTACTGAGCAAGGCCAACCATGTGAAGGTGGAAGCTCATATGGTCCCTCCCCTCACCCTCACATCACTCTCAATTGATCCCCAATACCCAATATATAAAATAGAAAATAATCGAAAGCAGCGTCCTATTAAGATTTATGCATAGAAGCTACAAAAACAAAAATTAATGAAGGTACATGAAATTATGTGTTTCTAAATGATATTTTTAGTCTACCATGTACTTTAGTATATTGGCAACTATTTTCAGGTTTCACATAATAATTGAACAACATGTAACATAGGATATAAAAACGTCGCATAAAACTTAAAAACATGTAATTAACCCATGACATTATAAGTAAATTATTTTAAGAGA
>CBVK0101429644.1:0-20140 GCA_900067695.1 Picea abies
CTCTTCCGATCTCACATAGATAATGTGCATTAAATTCAATAATAATGCAAAATGACAACGAGAATTGCATTGATGTTAATAACAATGCATCAAAAAATGATTTGATATATATTGATTTCAATTATATAGTGGAAAATGATTAAATTTATTAATTTTTTGTGATATATGCAAAATGATTTAGTGCATTGATTTTAATAATAATACACTTCAAAACAAACAAGACTAGATTATATTACATATTAATATCAAATAAAAATCCTTCCATTTCAAGTGTTACAAAAGGCATAAAGCCACAAACAAGTTGCATCAATTTGAAAAACTACTATATGAAGGTGTCAATACTAACCTGCTAAAAATAGGAAAAATTATATTACATATTGATATCAAATAAAAATCCTTTCACTTCAATTACTATATAAGAAATAAAGCCACCTTAAATGTTATATAAAAATATAATAAATAGTCATAAAATAATAATGTTCAATAATAAAGAAAATAAATGATAATAAATTATAAAACATGCCTATAATAAATAAGAGATAAATTACATTATAATCAATCTGAATCTGCCTTTTCTAATATTTTTAGATTCAAAATTTTAATTCTAAAAACACTGAAGAAAACCACTCTCATGATTTTTACAATTTAATATTTTAATAAAGCTGGTATCGTACTTCTCTTCGTTACTATTATTAATAAAAACAAAAAAATTCAATCTGAGTCTCGTAATTGTAATTATACTTTATCTTAATATAAACGCCTTCCCAGAAAAATCAACGTGAACAACATATTTCACATGAACAGCTGTTATATATATATATATGTACAACTGTTATATATGTGTTATATATTAATATACACGGTTACATACTAATTCAATTGTATCTATAACAACACAATAAATACATATCCCAAAAAAATGTTACTAAGTTATTAACAAGCATATATCATTAAGTTAAAAATAATATTAATGTTAAAAAATATGAAAAATTGATCCAAGAAAAAATATCATAAATTCAATTATCTACAACAACTAAGTAATATATTATTATCAAAATAATATCCATTTAAAAATATGGAAAAAATAGCATATATCCAATTATGTTTACAACAATTAATCAATATATATTATCATTCAAATAATATAGTCTGACACACATATGACTTTTAACATAGTCAACAATGTTCTTCCTGCAACAACAAATTTATATGGGCTTGGACATAACACTCAACACCAAGAGTAATCAGTGATTATACTCGAACATTTGAAGATTAGAGTTCATTCAAATCATTTTTCTGGACTTGGAGGAATTTTATAAGTTTTGTCGAGATTATGAGAGTGTAAAGAAAAAAGAAAATTAGAGTTTACTCAAATTACTTTACTTGGATCCGAAGAGTTTTATAAGTTGAGTCAAGATTATGAGAGTGTAAAGCAAAAAGAGTAATGCTAAAAGAGTATTAAGGGAAGAACATATACAGGGCTTAAAGTGTGGGCTTTGGACCATGGCTTAAGGAAATTCTGTGCCTCTGTGTCCACAAACCACCATTCAGAAAGGGAAAGACTTAAATTATCAAAGTCAACAGCTACAATTTTATTAATATGACCAATTGACAATAAATAAAACTTGAATGAAAATTAAAAAATCACATTGTCACAAATACCAGCTATATACCAGCACTGCAAATAAATACTCAACTTGTGTCATCCTAGATTCTCAAACTAGGAGATCACACAAAAGTTATTTTTAGTTGTTATAGCTATAAATTTATTTAGAAGTGATTTTAGATACTCATTAGATCACTGTCATACACAGGTACACGTAATGCTGCCACCATTTACAACGCAAACACTGCTCTTGAATAGACGACCTACACATTCTACCAGACATGCTGTCGTTGCATCAGGCGTACACTGGGTTTGCAATAATTTCCTCCCATTCATAATATTGTTGCTACTGTCCACACCCGAGAGCTTCGCTTCTGCTAAATTTGCTCCTGACATGTGAATAAAAACACACAGATTAATAATGTGATACATGAGATGAGGTTAAAAGTAATCCTTTCTTTCTGTTGGCTCTGTAGAAATGATATTACCAGTGATAAAAACTTTAACCTTTCTCAATACATAACATAATATACCATGATATGAAGATAACATTAAAATCAGGAGGATGAGGATGACGAGAGGAGCCTGCTGCGTTTTCCCCATTTTATGTTTCCTTTCTTCTTCCTCTGAAAACAAGCAAATAAATCTCTGCACTCTCCACAAAATCACTTCACAAATCAAACGATGGGTTGAGCAGCTTATTACAGTAGTTTATATAGAAGAATGGACCAATAATTCTCCATGGCCAACTCATTCCACTCATTATATAAGTCCTCCCCAAGCCCCCACTTTCACGTTAGTCTCCACATATTTAATCAACAATAACACTGTTTTGTATTCCATGCACATGGAATAACATCTTTAATCCAATCCAAGAAACAACATGGCAATAATCTAATCCATGTAAATCCTATCTCTTTTCCAACTCCATTGATTAGCGTGTAAATAACATACCATCTCTTTTCTGTATTGAAATAGTAATCCATTGATTCCATTCTTTTTCTGAATATTAACAACTTCTCTAATTTCCGTTCATGGGAAATGTGGCAAAATAAACGTTTAATATTGACAACACTTACTGTGAAAGCATATTCCAACTATATTGTATTCATAGAGTCTCACGATCTACAATAGATGATGAATTGCATGGATGCCCTACAGTTTTTCCAGCAGAAGATAAGAGTAATAATGAACATGAAGGAAAAGAGTTGAAGATGCAGAGGAGCATGATGTAATGATTGTGAAACAATACTAAGTGGAGAAGAAGTTGCTAGAGTTTTATGGAAGTGATGTTAGAATAACTAATCTCCACCTGTCAAGCTATCTTCTATCTTCTAGTTCACCCATTTCAGTCAAGTTAGACTTAGCTACTCTTCAGTTCAATTTTAGTTTCGTGCAATTAGTCAGCTATTTGTTGTGATTCATTTTGTATTATGTGTAATCTATTTAATAATAGTGAGTACTGAAACCCCAATGAGTTTTCCCACATAGATGATTGTCTCTCTCCCTTTGAATGTTTATCATGGTATCAGATCAGGGTTAAGTCTCTTCACAGATTGGAGAGCAGAATCGCTTAGACAAAAGGAAGAGAAAACTTGGGACGTTGATCCAATATCAACGGACAAGATTTATTTCACAAATTGAAAAAGCCCATGCATTATCAAGGTTGTACCCCTCGGAAAGGCAAGCCATGGTAAAGTTGAGTGGTCACGTGGCTTAAGCAAGTGGTTTCGTCCCCCTGCTCCCCAACCGATTTTAAGAGTTGGAGCCTCTCCGTGATGGGAATTTCTAGAGACAACGACCGTCTGGGTACGCCCTGAGGGCTGATGAGCTCAGGCATAAAGGAGAAGATTTAATTGCTTGCAGTAAACGACCCTCACGCATCCTCAGCTGGACTTGAGTTCAGACATTGGGTGAACTAAAAACTAGGCGTCGAGCCAAGGGCAAGCATGGCTCCACCGACAGTCACAAACCCTGTTGTCCGCGAATATCTGGCCGTAAAGGTGCTGGAATTGGATGTTAGTAGTTTGCGGAGGTGCCAATTGAATCAAAGAAGAGCCAAAGGTATCACAAAGATGTTAAGTGTGATCGGAGAGAAGAGAAAGGATCATAAGGGTGCCATTAAAAAAAATGCAGTAATTCCCCATCTCATCAGAAATTTGGGCGTACGAAATAGGTATTGAACGAATCAAATTGCTGGTGGTCTCCCAAGTGTGAGGTTAAGGGTTGAATAGAATTGATCAGCATTGATGTCTATATTTGTTTGTTCAGGTCCAAACAACAACCTCACCTCCGCCTTTTTATAAAGGTGGTAATCCTTTTTTATTTTCCTAAATATAAATTTCTAAATATTTAGAGACTATAATATGAAAAATGATAAAATACTAAATAGCAAACCCTAGATCTTTGTTATTCAATAAAATGAAAATGTTGTTGATTGAAAATAATATACATACATCAAAGGCTTTCTCAGAGGAACACGAGGAATCTTCACTCATTAAAGATAATATTTGCAGAAATATTATACATAAAATAAATAACAATAAAATGACTTTTACATCCATCACAAAATTTAATAATTTAGATAAAAGGTCCACATATGAGAGAAAAATTTAAATACTCAAAACTCATAATTCAAAAGATATTATTAAAGTTTATCCACGAAGTAGTTCCCTAGGATTAAAAAAAAAATAATAATATAGTATTTGATAGTCTTAAAAAATAAAATGTATTTGTTCAAAGTTGGACTAAGATAGATCATAATAGAGATGAACTGAAAGGAAGATAAAGAGAAATGATAAGAAAATCGGTTATGTTTTTCTTGGGATATGTAATATACCACATATAAAAAGTATGCAGAACAGAAATAAAATGCTAGAAATGGCAGAATAACAACAATATAACCAGAGCAATCACCACAATAACATTGAAATGATATAAGAATAACAACATAAATAGCACTTTGATTCTGAGAGCAATTTTCATGGGCCTCTTCGAGGGGGAAACCTCGAGTTGAGCAGAGCTCTATTACAATAATATCCAATCTAGGGTTCTCATACCCTCAAATCCTATTGATACTAAATATGTCTATCAAAAGAATAATCTAGAGGAAGATCCTTCTAGACGGAGAAGCTTCTATTAGGTATTCTTACATTCGACTTATTCTATTTTATTGCAAGGCCTTATTAATGTTGACCTTTATTACATCCGAATATATTATTCTACCTATGTGCGGGTTAGGACCCTAACATGTCCTCCCCTTTAAAAACAACCTTGTCCTCAAGGCTTGAGATGTGGAAATTGTTGCAGAATGGTAGTTGGTTCCCAAGTGGCATATGTTGGAGTTGTATCTTTCCACTGGACTAACACTTCCTTGATGGTTCTCTGACGCAAGCGATGCTCGCGTTGGTCCAAAACTGCTTTTGGTTGTAGCCAAATGGATCCTTCTTTGTCTAACTCATTAAGGTTGGTTTGAATTTGGCACTTAGTTCCAATCACCTTCTTTAAGCATGAAACATGAAAAACATGATGTAGCTTAGAATGACTAGGCAAAGCTAACTGATAGGCCACCTATCCCACACGCTTGAGAATGGTATGAGGACCATAAAATTTGGGCACTAGCTTCTGACAATGCTTGGGCTTGATCGAATTTTGCTTGTAAGGTTGCAGTCGAAGAAACACCTGATCCCCTTCTGCAAATTGACGTTCAAAGTGACCTTGATTTGCTTGTTGCTTCATGTGATTCTGTTCCATGACCAAATTCTCTTTAAGGGTGCGGAGAATATCCTCTCGAACTGTAAGTGTTTGGTCAACCGCCTAGACCTTCGAGACACCAGGTATGTATGAGAGAACTGAAGGTGGATTTTGTCCATATACCGCTTCAAAAGGAGTCATGTGTGTAGTTGTATAGTATGAAGTGTTGTACCACCATTCAACTAGGGGTAACCATTGGTGCCACCGATTTTGCTTTTTCGAGGCAAAACACCTCAAATATGTTTCCAAACACTTGTTGACAACTTTCATTTGATCATCAGTCTCGGGATGATAAGTTGTGCTAAAATGCAATTGGGTGCCTTGTAGCTTGAACAGTTCTTGCCAAAAGTTGTTGGTGAAAGTTGGGTCGCGATCAGAAACAATAGAATGCGACATGCCATGAAGCTTGAAGACATGATCCATGAAAAGTTGAGCCATCGTGGATGTTGTAAATGGGTGTTGAAGAGCACAAAAATGAGCATACTTGGAAAGGCGATCTACAACCACCATGATGACTGATTTATTTCTTGATTTGGGTAAGCCTGTAATAAAATCCATAGAGATATCCCTCCAAACAGCAGGTGGAATCAAAAGCGATTGTAGTGTGCCCAAAGATTTGGTTGTTCCTCCCTTGTTGCATTGACACACATCACATTCAACGACAAAATTACGAATTTCTTATTTCATACCATCCCAGAAAAAAGAACGTTTGACCTTGTCATAGGTTTTGGTAAACCTAGACTGCCCAACAGTGGGTGTAGCATGAAGCTCAAAAAGCACTGTGGATTTAAGTTTTGATTGTTTACTTAAATGCAAATGACCTTCCGCACGGGTGTAGACGGATTGGCAAGTGCCGTGTAAATGGAAGGAAATTTGTAAATGAAGTATCATGTTCGATTCTCACCCAGACTTACTCGTGCGCCATTCTTGCGGGTTGGGTGGTTGCACCTGGGGTTATAGTGGTAGCTGCCTGGGGATCGACCCTGTGTCACGCGAGTACGAGAACTGCGAGTTGCCGATTCCCCCAGTAAAAAAAAAAAATGCAAACGACCTTTGTATAAAATCTCATCATGGAGCCAAGAGTACCTTGGGGAAGCTGGAGCATTGGACTGCAATTGTTGGATTAGATGCAAACTTTTGGGATCATGTATCCATTCCTGGTGAACGTCTTGGAGCCAATATGGTACAATGAAGGAAAGAGAAAAAAGGGATCTGTCATCTTCATATTTTTGGGAAAGTGCATCCGCAACCACATTGTCTTTGCCCTTCTTGTAAATGATCTCATAATCATATCCAAAGAGCTTAGTCACCCATTTTTGTTGCTCCAGGGAGGAAATGTGTTGTTCGAGAAAATACTTGAGGCTTTGATGGTCTGTCTTAATTTGGAAGCGTTTCCCCAATAGACAAGGGCGCCATGGATCAACAACATGCAGAATAGCCAACATTTCATTTTCATAGATTGATTTTCCCATATTTCTTTCAGACAATTGCTTGTTGGTAAAGGCCAAAGGCCGACCCTCTTGCATAAGGACAACACCAATTTCTTTCCCTTAAGCATCACATTCCAAGACAAAGGTCTTTGTGAAATCAGGAAGGGCTAGGACTGGAGTGGTGCACATGGCCATCTTCAAGGTTTGAAAAGCTTGAACAATTGTTGGAGTCCAAGTGAAAGAGTTCCTTTTAGGAGTATAGTGAGAGGTGCTGCAATCTTTCCATAATTCTTAACAAACTTGCGATAATAACCTGTTAATCCCAGAAATCCACAGAAGCTTTTGAGAGTCTTTAAGTGAGGCCAATCTTGCATAGCTTCAATATTTTTAGGATCCACCTTGATGTTGTCCTTTCCAACCAGATGACCCAAGTACTCGACTTCTAAGGCGCCAAAAACACATTTATATTGTTTGAGGAAAAGTTGGTGTTGAGAGAGTAGATGGAGAATCTGATCCACATGACCAAGATGGTCTATCCAGGCCTTTCTATAGATGAGGATATCATCAAAGAAAACTAAGACAAAATGATAGAGAAAAGGATGAAAGACATGATTCATGAGGCTTTGGAAGATGGAGGGGGCATTACACAAGCCAAAGGGCATGACCAAAAACTCATAGTGGTCCTCATGAGTTCTAAAGGAAGTCTTGGGAATGTCTACCTCTTTCATACGTATCTAGTGGTAGCCAGGATGAAGATCAAGTTTAGTAAAGAACTGGGCACCACTCAATTCATCCAAGAGGTCATCAATGATAGGAATGAGAAATTTGTCTTTAATGGTAAGTTTGTTGAGGGCACGAAAGTTAGGACACATTCGCCAAGAACCTTCTTTCTTTAGGACCATGACCACAAGATAAGAGTAGGGGCTCGTACTAGGGCAGATAATGCCTACGTTAAGGAGTTCCTGGACTATTTTCTCAATTTCATTTTTTTGGGAAAAGGGGTGACGATACAGACGGATATTGGGAGGAAGGATTCCTGGTACAAGGGGAATGGAATGATCATGAACACCACGGGAAGGAGGGAGTCCCTGGGGAGTGTAAAAGACCACTTGATGTTTAGAAAGGATGGATTAGAGGTCTTGCAGCACCGAGGGTGTCTCTGTTGCTTGTATGGCATGGAGTTGGGAAATAACACCAGAATGACCTTTTCTTAGCATATTTTCCATGTGATGGGAACTAATGATCTCAGGGGGACCGATGGTGATGCCTTGGAACTTATATTGTTAGCCCTCCTGGTCAAATTGCATGGTTAATTCCTTAACATCCATGAGAATGGGACCCAAAGTCCTTAGCCAGTCTGCACCCAACACAATGTCACAATCGCCCTTGTCGATAGCAAACATATGAGATTTCAGGTGGAAGTCACCAATTTGGAGACACACATTTTCACAATGCCCTCCACATTTCATTGAGCCACCATTGACAATAATGACTTGGAAATTATTGATTGCATGGATGTAGCAATAAGTTTCTTGTGCAATGCAGCGATGAATAAAATTATGGGTGCTTCCACTATCAACCAAAATGATGACTTTCCTATGCTTGATGTAACTGATTAGCTTGAGGGTTTTGGGAGAAGAGAATCCAGTGAGAGCATTTAGGGAAATGAGTGGTTCTACTTCGGGAGTGTCTGAGGGATGGTTGTGTCAGTGGTTTCAGGGGACTCAGACACAAGGGGAGTTTCAACATCCTCTTCCGAAATAACCTCCAAGATGGCCATGAAAAGATTTTGTTCCTTACACTTGTGGCCCGGGAAATATTTGTGATCATAATTATAACAAAGGCCTTTGAGTTGGCATTCATCCATTTTAGCCCTGGTCAATTTTTGGATCTTTAGTGGATCGGAGGGAGTAGTGGGATTTACTGGTTTAGTGCGAGGGATAAAGGAGGGTTTTCAGTTTTGAGAAGATACAACTTGTTGTGCTTATTTATCTATTTTAGTAGCCTCCACCCAACTTGGAGGT
Source organism: Picea abies (assembly GCA_900067695.1). NCBI lineage: Eukaryota > Viridiplantae > Streptophyta > Pinopsida > Pinales > Pinaceae > Picea > Picea abies. The sequence continues at coordinate 8,814 of CBVK0101429644.1, forward strand.
CGATCCATGAGGACATAGGCCCAAATCTCATCCTTGAGGCCACTGATAAAACACTCTGGAAAAAAGGAATCATACATTCCCTTTGTCCGAAAATCCAGGCACTCAAAAGAAACTATAAAGTATTCTACTATGCTTGATTGTTTCAACTTTGTCAAACAACCCAAATGGTCAGTGTCAGTGTCAAAGCATTCATAAAGATCTGCCACAAAGTTTGTCCAATCAATATACCCTTGACGGGAAGTTTTTCTCCATTGCCACCATTGGCAACGTTCTTGATCTAGATGTAGAACACCATATCGGAGTTTGGCCAAGTCATCTGTAATGTTGTATAAAGAGAAATAAAGTTCCATTTGGGTTACCCCACCAATGGGATCCAAGCCATCAAATTTGGTCACATCCACCCGTGGAAGGCGTAGGTCACGTTGAAAGTGATGGTGTTGAAAGTTATGGGAAGGAGAGGAATTTTTAGCTTCAGTATGTGGAGGTGGGTCAGATAAAGGGTTATTTGTAGGGATATGCATCTTGGTGCAGAGCGTCGAAATGAAAGATTCAAGCTGGGTAGTCAGGTCTTGTTTGATTTCCTCCATTAAGGACTGCATGGTTGTATTGATGGCAGCAACATTGGCACTGAGTTGTTTCAATTTTTGTTGGGTCTTGATGAAATTAGATTGCAAGGTATTGAAGCAAGCTTCCCAGTCTTGGCTACGGGTATGGGCCATGATGATGAGGGAACTGAAATGGGGTGGGTGGGGTCAAAAATTTTGCTGAAAAATGATATGTATGAATGTGATAAGGGAGAAGAGATGAATATAATGGAATAGGTCTCAAATAATAGTGAAAAAAATTCCTGACTTTTTTTTTTTCAACACCTGTGGAGTTATACTCCAGTATGAATAATATTGCAGTGATGAAATGCCCAAATGCTTAACCAAAAAAAATGTGTAATGATTTGGCAACCCAAACACAATTGCGTGGCAATAGATCTTGTATGTTTTAATTTGTTTATGTTTCTTTCCCCAAGGGTTAGGTATTCAAGGGTTCTACAGACAAGGGTTTGCCCTGTTCTATATCTCTCTGATATACGTGCGAGTTCCAACAGTACTACTCGGCCCAATATCTTAGGGCACTAACTAAGGAGGCTAAACCATTCCCTTAGTCATACTACCCGACTACCCAGGTAATAGAGAGTATCTTCTCGAGTGTTGTTCTCGATGGCACTATAGCAGTCAGGCAGCTAATCAGTTTAATTAAAGAGGGCTTTAGGTAATCTAGGTCGATTCATACACAAGTGTTATCTGATGCGCTACCACTCGAAGGGGTACCAACAGGGGTTACAAGGGTGGCCAACAAATGTGCGCTTAAGTACCACTTGTATTTCCTAAATGTACAAATCCATCAACCACAGGTTTATGCGTGTAACGAAAGATCTCTGTGGATTAAAGACGTCGGAATACGTCTCTACCTTGAAAAAAAAAATTAACCCAAAATTTCTATAGAGGAAAGTGCTCTGATACCACTTGTAATATACCAGATATCAAAAGTATGCAGAACGGAAATAAAATGCTAGAAATGGCAGAATAACAACAATATAACCAGAATAATCACAACAATAAAACTGAAATAATATAATAATAACAACAGAAATAACACTTCGATTCTGAGTGCAATGTTCATGAGCCTCTTCGAGGGGGGAACCTCCAGTCAAGTAGAGCTCTATTACAATAATATCCAAGCTAGGGTTCTCATACCCTCAACTCCTATTTATACTAAATATGTCTATCAAAAGAAGCATCTAGAGGAAGATCCTTCTAGAAGTCGAAGCTTCTATTAGGTCTTCTTACATTCGAATTATTCTATTTTATTGCAAGGCCTTATTAATGTTGACCTTTATTACATCTAAATATATTGTTCTACCTATGTGCGGGTTAGGACCCTAACAGGATAAATAAAACACAACTGGATGAATTTTGAATAGGAAGAGAAAGAATAGAGAGGGATGTAATCAGATTTACTCATTGTGATGTTGTTCTCTCATGTCTATTTTCTTGTTGATGTTCCTTTTATGTTGTCTTTGTTTGCAGTTACTTGACTGGTACAAACCGCCTCTACATGATCTCCTTTAGTTATTTTGATTAAATCTTGCTTTAACCAATTCTCGATATACTCTTTAATAGGTGCAACATTTATCTCCTGTCTGGCTTTAAGATCAAATAATGCACCTTCTAAATATCTTAAGTCAAATGAAAGTTGGTGAAGTGTATTGAGTTGAGAAAAATGTACAAATATCCTCCTTATTACCATGGTTTATGATATATTCTTTATTGACTTTTCTATTGTTGTACCTCATGACAATTAAAGAGATTCTGAAGATATATAAGCTATTGAATATCGAAGGAATCATGCATAAATCAGTTTAGAAGAAGGTTGATTCTTTATTTTGTAATCTTCATACATAGTAAAAGCAATCCTGAGGATCTCTCAATCCTCAGGATAACTTAATTTACTTATTTCATTGTAATATGTAGAGGGTGATGAACAATAGCGAGATAATCCAAGAAATTCAATCAAACATTCAGTTCTCTGAAGTATTATGTACAACACTCCATTGTAAATGATTCACCAGTTATGGAATTAATGAAAGAATTGAGTGTTTTGATCATCTTTGAGTACTGAGTTTTTCATATCAATACCTTCTGAAGACCGTGTGCCAAGTTAAAAGGAGTTATTGTCTCATATGTAATCATATCAATTCTATTTCAGTTCTATGATTTGAATTTCCTTGCAGTAGTTAAGATAAATTCGTGAATGTGTTGATTATTTTATGAATTAGTTATGTTATTCATTTGCAGAGGATAGATGCTTCATTTAAAGATTATCAATTGTTGTTCTACCTCCAATTGTTGTTAGTTTATCGCTTGTGAATTCCTTTCATTTTTGCATATGTTGTTCCTTTTATCAAATTCGCATTTGTTGTTCCTTTCGTTTAATTTACATTTGTTGTTCCTTTCATTTAAATTGCATCTGTTCTTCTTTCTTAAATATACAGTAGGTCGTTTTTCTTTCCAGTAAGTTAAATAATCATTGAAATATTGATTCATTAAGAGTTTTCACATATTAGATTCTTGTTTCTTAGATTAATGAATTCATGTGTGTTATTGATTGAATTACAATTTTGTTCAGCGAGTTATCAGTTTCAGAGTTTTTAATGAATGAGTAAGAACTTGATTATTGCAATAGCTTAGATCAACTAATATTTACTTTAGTTAAATTATCTACATGATTTAAACCTCTACGACTATCTGCATAGAATTTGTTGACATTCTTGAAAGAAAAGACGAATCCTCGGTTGATAAATTAGTGTCAAACTAAGGTTGTTTTAAGAAAATCTTTAGATCCCAACATTTTGGCATTGTTGCAGGGGAGAATTTCAAAGGTAGAATAGGTTGCATCTCTCAGGATGAGGTATTGAAAACGAAAGGTAAGAACCTACGTAGGAAACAAGTAAAATGCTTGTACCAACACCTACCTTCGGTTGATGCATAGAGGTTGTATAATTTGTGTCTGAGTGTATGACTAAGAAGAAAGAACCTGAAAAATTAAAACCCCCACCAAAAACTACAAAATCCCAGGGCCCAGTGCCCCGTGGAAGAAGCACTTTCATAGACAAAATCATTTGAAAAGATGAATCTCAAGCCTCAGTTGGACTTCGAAAAGGTTCTACACGAATCCCTCAAGCAGCAAATTCACCAATTGAAGCTCATGCTAAGGTTCATAGTCAAACTGAAGGGACTGAACAAAGTTTCCAAAATACACATACTCCACTTCTCAGCCCTTTAGACGAGGGAAATTCTTGTAATTTGAAAGAAGGAGAATGGGAAACCAGTGGAATTTCTTAGGCAAACCCACCACCACCTGAACCTGGATCTCCTGTGATTCTGATAGGAGAAGGAACATGTGAAATCCCAGATAGAGGTAGCGCGATTAAATTTCCTAAGGGATGAAGTAATTAATCACCTCTAATAGAACACCCCAACCAAGAAATCCCTTAGTATTATTGGCACGTTTTCAATCATATGGCACAACAAAATCAGTTGCGACCCTATACTTCCACCTTCGAGTATCGTATAGTTTATCTGGTTGTTAATGCCCCAATGAAATCCATTCCACTACAAAATCTTCCAACCTTCAATGGATTGATATTAGAGGACCCTGACGTGTTCTTCTTCGAGTTCGATGTCCTATGTAGAGGCTATAACTACACCTATGAACCCTAGAAACTGAAGATATTCCCTTCCACCCTGAAAGGAGAAGCTTTACGATGGTTTATGGGTGTAGGAGGAGGAACTATAAATTCATGGGATGAAATGAAACAAGCCTTCCTTACAAAATATCAAGACTATTGTAGAATCGGGGATTTAAAGGATGAAATCTTTAAAATGACTGCAAAAGAAAATGAAACACTAGAAGAATTTGTTGAGAGACTTCAATATAATTTGCAGAGATCAGCTTACGGTACACTACCAGGTGAGGTACTTAAATCCACTCTAATAAAATGTATGAAGGATGAATGGGTAGAAACATTGAATTTAATGGGAAAAGATGATATCTATCAAGAAACATATGATGACATTGTCCAATTGTGCATCAGGTGTTCATGAGGAAGTACATGAACCAGATCAGGAATATGGGCTCCCATCACTAGAAGTAGTAACATTACTAGTGGGGGTGTCACCCGAGAAAACATTGGTAATCTTCTAGAAAAATTTAAAACAAACATTTTGAGTACTCTGACTACACAATTGGATGGTCTATAGGTTAAACAAAAACAAGCAGAAGCAGAGAATTCATTGGCCATATTTTTTCCACAATGCAGAAAGAAACATGGTTCGAGGGAGTGTCCCTTGGATGTGGTTCGGATTTGCACCATTTGTGCCAAAGACCCTGCGACAGAACAATGCCCATCACTCCCAGGACTAAAAGTTGTCTTTAAAGAAGCAAAAGAGGAAACAAAACCAATATATCTGATGGCTTAGTGTCACCAATGGCAGGCTCGTCCCCCAGGTACGATACAAGATCCTTCTTCTTTCTTTTCTGGGTAGTATAATCAACAACATAATTCTGGAAACGCATGGCAAGGCCAAAAATTTGCTAACCCCACCTGGCAGTCCCAGCAATATCCTACTGCACCCTGGCCAAATCAACCAGCCACAAATCCCACATGGCTTAACTTACAATACCCTACCCCATTTTGGAAAAATTCAAATAATAATCCATATCCTTCATAGTGGACTAACACAACTACTCAAGCCCCTAATTGGAATCAAAATTGGCAGCGCCCCATTGGAATGACCAATCAACCCATGGGGATGGATCCTTAAGCTCATCCCATTTTACAAGATCCACTTTACCCTAGAATCCTCAACCTCAAATGTGCCCTCAACTACCAGCTCAACCCAACCCAAATCCTAATAACAGACCAAGCCAACTGGTGCAAATTGTCAAGAATTTTAAGGGTGAAATCAACTCTGTAGGGTGCAACAAACTCTGGTTGAGATCAAGATGTATAATTTCTCCTGAGGAAAGTAACATTCATCAAGAACAAGAGAATGAGAATAATATACAACCAGCAATAAAACCATAGATTGTGGTCATAATAGAAGAAACTAAACAGGGGGGAAACACAGTCGAGCAATAGAATCCTAATGTAATTCCTCCTCTCTCGTTTCTCGAGAGGATAATGATAGCAAAACTAGTTGCATATCCTAACTTTGATATCATCAGGGAACTAAAGAATATATGTGTTAAATTTCCATTCCTCCATGCTTTACAAGACATCCCAATTTATGCAAAAACAATTAAATAATTATGTGGAAAGAAGCCCGAAAGGAAAACTAAGGACCATCAATTGTTCGTGTGGTAGGAACTTTGTCCGATCTTATTCTAGGCAAGTAGGTGTCGGTCAAGTATACAGACCCAAGGAATCATGTGGTAACAGTTCAGATACAAGGCTATTTTTTTCCAAATACACTAGTGGATTTGGAGGAAATGATCAATATTATGACCATTGAGACCTGAAATGTCCTGGGTATCACCTCCTTCAGACCTACTTCAATTATGTTAGAACTGGCTGACAGATCGATGGTTAAACCAGTCGGCACATTACAAGATATGGAAATTTCAATCGACTCTTGGGAATACCCATCTAATTTATTAGTTATCAGCCCAAGAAGTAGACTCGATGGACACCCATTGATACTAGGAATACCATGGCTCGCAACGTCAGATGCATACATAGGATGTCACACAAGAAACATGACAATTTCTAGAGGAAGTGCTATAAAGAACCTTATCATGTATCCTCCAGCTAAACCAAGTATGCATGTCATACATTAGCAGTTGCAACCACCTAGATATCTAGAAGAGAACCTATGATATCTCCTCACAATGGAAGACGATCTTTTTAATGTTCTTGACTTGGCTAGTCTAGGAAACGTTGCTAATGTGTGTAGGATTAATCGTTTACAACATATAATGATCATACAAATAACAAATGTGACAAAGGACTACAAAGTTTATATTATGATATCTCTGTGGAGTACAAAGGCTGAATGTAGCTAAATAAAATGAATCACTAGGCTAGATCAAAAGACAAAAGGATCTTAGCCAGAATACAATAATCAAACTAAATGATAATACCCAATAATAGATGAGCACTGCAGGATCAATGGATGAGTTGGAACTATGGCAGCTTGTACGGTAAGTGCTGGAAGTCTGGAAAGTTCACCCTGGAGGCTATACCTCTCAGAATGGCTTGGAGACTGTCCCAAATAGTGTGCCCTACTCTAGCTCACAGGCATGGTAACTGACCGGCCCCTCTGCTAGTGGGTCTGGACCATGGATGGATCCCCCTAGGGGAATGTGTCCCTCTTTGACTGGAAAAATGCATCCAAGTGATTCCACTATCAGAATTGGCTGAGATGTATATCAAAATGATTGCCTTGGTATACTGTGAAATGGGTCGGAAGGGTTTCCCTGAATCTGGTCTAATGCTAGCTCAGGAACCCCGAATGTGTCCGTTGAAAGTGTCGCACTTCCAAGTCTGGAAAATGTGCCCCAGATGATTCCTCCATCAGAATCTGATGAGGAACTAGGAAAAAGATACACCTTGCCTTCCTATCAACTGGGTCGGAAGGGAATCTCTGAAATCTCCCTATATGGGACAAATCTATTCCTTGAACCTCCTCAAGAACTGCGCCCTCACCTTGGATAAGTGTGCCCTTATTGTTTGACCCTACGTAACTACTACTGAAGAATGATGGAAGACCTGTGTGATATTCCCAGTGACTAGGGTGTGTCTCTCAACACCGAAATCAGCCAACTGGTGTCTTCCTCCTGGAATCCACTGAACTATCTATCTTGAGATGCTCTCTCCTCAATGACAAGTCATAATCTGCATAATAATGAATTAGGTCACTGATTGTTCTCTTATATCTTTCCAAAACCCTAATTCACTATTGAAACCCTAATTCACTGTTGAAACCCTAATTTGTTGTTTACTTCTAATTTTAGCTCATTTGTTCTATTTTTAGCTCATAATGACTTAAAAGCACTTTTAACCATTTTTAGGTCAATCTCACTTTCCAAACATAACACCTTTGACTGGAGTGACCTCTAGTAACCCTGCTTACCCATTTTATGGCCCTGGTTATAGTCTAACGGAGCGGTTTAGACCATTAAGCCTCCTCTCTGGAGCTCCTATTTGGAAAGGGACATTATAGTCCTCCATTCCCAAAATTGCTTGTCCTCAAGCAATACCAGTCCAGGGTGCTTAAACACCTGCTCTCTCTCCCAAGTAGCATCCTCTACTGGAAGCCCTCTCCGTCCGATCAAACACTCTCTGATGATCTTTCTCTCCAGTTTCCACTCCTGGAACTCCAAAACCTCCTCCGGAAACAACTCCAACTGTCCCTCCTCATCCAATGGGGGAAGCTCCTCTAATGTGCTAATGAATTGTCCCACTACCATTTTTAGGCAAGATACATGGAACACGTTATGAATCATTCTCCCCTCTGGAAAATCTAACTCATAAGAAACCTCGCCTACTCAGTGCATGATCCTGTAAGGGCCATAAAATCGGGGCTTGAGATTCTCGGCCCCACTCTTCTTCAGAGATGATTGTTTGAAAGGTTGGAGTCTCAAGATAACCAAATCCCCAACCTCAAAGTTGTTCTCTATCCTATGCCTGTCCACACTCATCTTCTGTCGGTTTTGTGTCATCTGCAAGTTCTCTTTTAGCAACTTGAGAATCTCCTGACTCCCTATGATCCAATCCTTGGCCTTGGGAGCTCTGCTCTCCCCAAAAACCAAGTCTACCAAAGTGGGAGCATCATACTGTATAATGCTCAGAACGGTGTCATACCAATGGACATGTGGAAAGTGGTGTTGTAGAAATTCTCTCCTAGATGTATCCACTTTACCCATGTTCCCTGTTGTCCACCTTCATAGTTCCTCAAATATCCTTCAACCCACTTGTTGACAATCTCGGTTTGCCCATCTATCTGGGGGTGATAGTTGGTGTTGGGTGTCAGCTTTGTCCCCACCAACTGAAACAACTCTCTCCATAATGTCCCCATGAACTGACTGTCCCTATCACTGACGATGTTCCTTGGCAACCCATGAAGTCTAAAGACCTCTCTGAAGAATAGCTCAGCTACCTAAACTGCGTTGTACTCTGTTGGTATGGCATAGAAGTGATAAAACTTGGTCAATATGTCGATCACTACATAGACACAGTCCTTACCCTAGACCTTGGGTAGGCCTGTGATGAAGTCCATCGATATACTCTCCCATTTCTGCTCTAGAATGGGGAGTGGCTAAAGTAGCCCTACTGGAAGAGCATGCTCTGACTTGTTCTACTAGAAAGTTACACACTCACTGAGTGTATCATAACGTCATGTTTGAGGCCCTTCCATGATAACGTCTCCCTGATCTATCTGTAGGTTTTGAAAAACCCCTGATGGCTTGCTAGTGGTGAATCATGAGTTGCTTTGAGGATCTTCTTCTTGAGCCTCGAATATGGAACCAAGTAGACTCTATCCTTGTAGAATATGACATTGTCAATGACCCTATACCTATCATCTTGTATCTTTCCATCCATCACCTCACAAGCAAACTTGTTGTTGGAATATTCCACTAACAAGTGGGATTTCCAATCTGTTGAAATATCCATCAAAGAACAGGCCACAAGTCTCATTCATAGTGCATCAGCCACAATGTTCTTCTTCCCCTTAACATACTCTATGTTGAAGTCGAATGCATGTACCTTTGTCACCCATTTTTGTTGGCGCTCACTAAGGTCCGTCTGCTCAAGGAAATACTTCAAGCTATTGTTATCTGTCTTGACCACGAATTTGTTGCCCACCAAATATTGTATGAATTTGGTCAAGGCACGCATGATTGCCAACATCTCCTTATCATAAATGGATTACAACCTCTCAGGTTGACTAAGATTCTTGCTCTCAAATACAATGGGGTGTCCTCCCTGCATCAAAACTGCCCTAATACCCTCGTCGAATGTGTCACACTCTAGTACAAATGGCAAGGTGAAGTATAGTAATGCCAATACTGGACAAGTGCTCATGACTTCCTTCATGTGATCAAAGGATTTACGTGATTCCTCGGTCCAGATGAAAGCCCCATTCTTGGTAGGATCCGTCAGCGGTGCTCCAAGTTGAGAAAAACCCTGGATGAACCGCATGTAATAGTTGCACATCCTGAAGAAACTCCTCAACGCTATTACCTTCTTGGATGTTGTCTAGTCCAGAATGGCCCCGATCTTTTCCTGGTGCACCTGTACCCCCTGTGCACTGATGATATGGCCTAAGTAAATGAGCTCTGTCATACTGAAATCACACTTGGAATCTTTGGCATATAATTGTAAGTTTTCAACCTGCGAAGTAAAGAAATGCATATAGATTCTTAAGCAAAATAGAAATTAATCAATGGCTCATTCACATAGTACATAGAGATTTATACCGGAAACCCTCAACCAGGAAAACCTTTCTTATATTCATTATATCAAATTTCACCATTCACTATACAATATATACAATGTTTTTAGGTATTTTGTAGATACCAAAACCCTAATCCCTAAAACTGGGATTATTTTTAGTAAACCACTAAAAATAGAAAAAAACACCCAAAAAAAAATCAGGGGTGTTGCGCGTAACCAGGGGGGGCATACCTGCCTCCCCTGGGACCCCCATAGGAAAGCACCCAGCACACACGACACAAATAGAGAACTAGTACGAGGGATCATCAGATGCAATTGTCATAACTGATGTGCCCACACACACACACATGCAAAGAATATAACACATACCCAACATTCTCCCACTTGTTGTTTTCTTTGCATCCAAGGGTCTAGGGGATTATATAGTCAACAATCCATGGCAACAATTCCCTTATTACTCTACACCAGGAGAACTTTTCTATGCTCAGAGAGTTTGTCAATGAATCTGCAACATTCTTAAAAGTGTCAACCTTTTCCAGCAACACCTTCTTTTCCTTAACCATGTCTCTCACAAAGTGATACTGTACATCAATATGCTTTGTCTTCAAATGGTAAGTTGTGTTCTCAGGAAGATTGCACTCTGACTGTCAAAATATAATCTCACTACTTGTTGTACCAACCCAATACATGAAAACAATCTTTGTAACCATACTGCTTCCTTGCTTGCATGAGTGTCTCCCATGTATTCAGCTTCTATAGTTGAGAGTTCCACTACAACCTGTCTTTTGCTCATCCAACTTATTGCTCCTCCAAATAGTTTAAACACATACCCACTTATAGATCTTCTATGATCCAGATCTCCAGCCCAGTATGCATCAACAAAGCCATGTATGTCCAACACTCTGTCCAATCCTGGTCTTCCTTGGTATCACAATCCATAACTAGTAGTGCCATGAAGATACCTAAAGACCCTCTTTACTGTTGTCCAATGCTCCTTCCCTAGTTTTGACATATACCTTCTCAAAACTCCCACTACATGTGCAATGTCTGGTCTAGTACAGACCATTGCATACATCAAACTACCAAGTGCACTAGCATATGGAACATGGGACATGTCCTCTTCTTCGTCCTATTTCTTAGGACATTGATCTGCAGATAACTTTACACCTATAGGAATAGAAACCTTGACCGGTTTACTTCCATGCATATTAAACCTCTGTAATATCGTCTCAACATATTTTCTCTGATTCAACTAGAGTTTCCTATTTGCACGATCTCTTTTAATCTCCATTCCCAGAATGAAGTTAGCAGCACC
>CBVK0101429646.1:0-30628 GCA_900067695.1 Picea abies
CTCTTCCGATCTCACCTGGTGGAGACCATATAATTTTACATAACTCGAGAGCCAACCACAGGGTGCCATGTGGCAGCTTATGACTGGGCCACGTGGCACCTCAACAACCAATAAAAAACTACCACCTGTCGAGCGTTGATTCATCCATGTGCCTGCCACGTACTCTACCACCTGTCACCATACCTGCCTAGTCAACCTGCTGACATCATCCTTGCCACATCAGCCTGTGCCACGTGTCGCCCTTACAGTGGTGACACATGTCACCCTCTGACTGGTCCAACTGTACCTGTCGTATGCCACAACACCTACCACATGTCATCACCAGAAGCTTCCACGTCAGCTATACGGTCATATAGCCTATACAGTCAGCCTGTGACGTGGCACTGTACAGACTGTACAGTCATCCAATTTTTTTACTTGTTTGGGTTTTCAGACAGAAAGCGATATCTTTCACATACGAAGCCCGTTTGACGAATTAAATATATGTCCAGAATCAGGAAGACGATACAGATGCAATGGCACTAGTTTTGTCGGATTCCAAGCACTTTCATTTTTGAGCCTTTTTGAGCCCTGTCAGGCTTCTGGATCCGATTCTGGATCAGTTCACTGATACATATTCGATTCTGCTTCAAGAAAATTGATTTCCACAATTAAGTCTACAATTAAATCCTACAGTCTATTTACTGAATTTTGAATAACCATTGTTCTAGGTTATTGCATGCATACCATCGTTAAGGATCCCATTAGAGTAATAACCAATTCGTCCAACAGAGGTAGAATACTGAATATTTAGGTATAGGAAAAGACTTACAGTAGTTATATGATCATTAAAATAGATACTAGAACTTCTTTATGTATCTCTCTAACATGTACAGTATATCCAATAAAAATAATCATTCAGACATATAGAGTTTAGAGTAACATATCTGAACTAAACTTGGGAGAAAACAAAGTCCCACCATTAATACAAAGATACCTCTTTCACACATAATTTAAACAAATAATTAACAGAGGAAATAACACTGCGAATTCAAGAAGATCAATCTATTATAAACAAAAAATCTGTATGAACAGAAATTAAGAATGTGAGGAACGACATTATATATATATGAACAATAGATGTGCTCGGGAAAATACCCCAACCCACTAAGAGATAAATTACCATAAGGCCACCACTATACTACAAATAAAATGCATCAAACACAGAGGAGAACAATTATGGTAGACCCTTGTATCTCTCTACAACGTATGAATGAACCCTTTCTGTGCTACACAATTGTGACCTCTGAAAACAGTTGCTAATCTCAGAGTGAAATAAAAGAACCGGTAGAAACCCACGGGACACAAACAAAGGGCGCAAGATCACGGTGGTATAGAGTAGGAACTCTCAATAATAGCCTCTTCTATAGTCTACATTAGTATGATAGGAGAAAATCGTGTAGACTCTGAACCTAATACAGTAAGGAAATCTCTTCTTAAACACACCCCATGAACCCTTTGTTTAACCTAGGATTCGATAGTTCCATAAAATCTTACCAGGTAGACGGATGTTGCTACTGACTTCACCAATGATGGTCGCAGAGGTGATAACCCTTCCCTATGCAACAATGCGTAATGCATAACCCTCCTCTTCAAAATCACAAGAACAAGAATGAGACTGCCAAAACCCTAGAGGGACGAATACCACCCTTAACCATCTGGGAAATACAAGCCATGTGCTAAGGCTTGGTTGGCACATCAGGATTGGGAAGAACAGGAAGACAAGGCATCGAGACTGAGGCCCAATTAATTTCAAGACAGAGTCTTAACACCTCCTGGCAGATACACCTGACTCCCTTAAATGTCGAAGATACAAAGTTAAACAACAGTATAACCACGATTGTCCAGTGTAAATGATCAGTTGTTACACCTTGACTTTGAAGTGCTCCTTCCTTTACACCAACAAGATGTGGAGGGGTAGTTAGTTAGTTATGCAGTGACCTAAGCGGGTCGAGTCGGGGTTCTTTTAGTTATGGTGGAGGCACAAATCGTATCATAACTAAAACGTAAACATCAGAGAAAGCGCATTGTTACCCTCTCTTAAATCACCTTTAATAACAGTAGTCATTCCTGGTACGCTTTTGGATTCTAATGTCGATTTAGCTAGGTAGGAGTACAAGTAATTAATTTCAGGGTTATAAAAATGTGCGTGCGAAGTCCAATTTAGCCCAACTCCCTTAATTAGAAAAATGAAAATTCAAATCCTAGCGAATGGGCGAATACATTTAAGTATTAATATCTATATAGTAAGATATAGGAGTTAGAAAAATGCCTATTTTTCGTTGGAACTTCTCGTATGTGTTAAATTAATATGACTAAGGGTCACTCCAAGCCAAAAGGGAAATGTAAGCACCCATCTTATGAGATGATAAACTTTGGTTATGTAGAGGATAATGTCCCTAGGAATTTTTTTTTTATATGATAAATTTGAGGTTCATTACATATGGTATCAGAGCGAAAGTTACAACACTAGGCCTGAATAGAACCACTGTAGTGCTTAGTATATATTTTGTTTTAGATAAAACTAATAAATTGTGTGGTTACAAACATAAAACTTTCTCTATTTTGGGTGAATAAGTATGGAAGCTCAAGACAATGCAGAAAACAGGATGGAAGAAAATCCATAGCAAAGACCTCCTGGAGATACAAGGTAGAATAGTGACGGAAGCTCACCCACAGAAGTGTTGGAAACAATGAGGAACTTGATTGTTGATCTACAGATCTTTAAAGTCGACAATGAAAAATTGAAGAAGGCACAACAAGAACAACAGGAGATAAATGAAGTCCTACTGTGCAGTATAGTGACCAAGAAAATCCCAAAGGACAATAATAATGATGAAGAAGTTAGCAAGAGAAGCTCAAAGAACTCAGGGCTAGAAACAGAAAAAGGAGACAGTTTGTTTGAAGGAACACCTTCTGCTGAGGATGGAACTAAAACTGACAGAAAAAGAAAACAAGTAGACCACCTTGAAGGATAATTTAAAAAAATTCAACCCGTTATCTTTGATGGGGAATCCAGAACAGGAGAAGAAGCAAAAGCATGGCTATTGGACATCAAAAAGTATTTCCAAATCTACAACTATTCTAGAAACATGAAGGTCAGGATGGCCATCTACAATCTGAAAGGGAAGGCCAGTATTTGGTGGCAATATCTGAAATTGGCCAAGGGCCTAAAGGAGAAACAATTGGAATGGTCTGACTTTAAACAATATTTCAAGAAACAATACCTTTCTGAGAATTATTCTGAAAGGAAGATGAAGGAATTTTATGAGTTACGACTCAGACAAATGACGATGGAGGACCTTATAAATAAATTTCTAGATCTACTAAGGTTTGTACCATACATCCGAGGGGATAAAGTAAAAATTTAGCGATTTCTAAGCTGTCTACCACAGTCCTACAAGGACAAAATTGAGTTTGAAAACCCCAAATCCTTAAGTGAAGTATTCAGAAAAGCACGGATGTGCTACAACCAATATAAATAGCGGACATAGTTTCCCAAAGCCTGGAAGGATAAGAAACAAGATCGAATGAACCAACAGAAGAAGGGGTACCAGCCAACTGCTTATCGAAATACAACGAAGAGTTTTCTGAGAAAGGATTTTCACTCCAATCCTCTGAATACTCAAGGCAGTGGAAAACTGACAAAACTGGGAGAGAAAAGGTTCGGGGAAAGCTCTCGCGAGCCATTGAAGTGTTGGGAATGTGGAGAACCTCATCTCAGGAGGAACTGCCCATGTTTGAGTTCAACAAACATAAATTTTGTTCATAACCTGCAAGAAGCCTCGATAGTGGGAGACATGGGCAGGAGCCTACATTAGATAAATGTAGCCATGAACAGACGACAAGCTGATTACCAGTCCTCAGTAGTAGAAGTCGAAGGTAAAATCCAGGACACTCGAATTTCTGTTTTAATTGACCCCGGCGCAACATTAAGTTATATTACTCCGAATTTAGTAGAATCAAATAAACTTAAGGGACTGAAGCATGCAAAATCATGGCTTGTGCAACTAGCGATAGGTACAAAAAGGAAAGTAATTGACTATATTTTGGATTTTGACTTCAGCCTAGATAGTCAAACTATAAGGACCGATTTGAACATCCTACCACTAGGATCTTACGATATGATTATTGGGATGGACTAGTTGGAACGACACAAAGAAATATTAAATTGTTATACAAAGATACTTAACTATAAAGATGATTCCGGCACCACCAGGACAGTCCAAGGTATACCAAAATCGGTATCAGCCAGACAAATTTCAGCAATGCAACTAAATAAATGTGTGAGAAAAGGATTCCAAGTTTATGCCATCCAAGTGACGAGTCTAGCAGAAAACAAGGACAAGCCAAAGTTGGAAGACTTTGCTGTCTTACGTGATTTCAGAGACATGTTTGTGGACGAGATACCAGAATTACCCCCTAGAAGGAAAACAGACTTCTCCATAGATCTGTTACCCGGTTCTACCCCTATCTCAAAGGCGCCTTACCGAATGAGTCTACTAGAACTGACATAATTAAAAATACAATTACAAGAATTGTTGGACAAAGAGTATATTAGACCAAGTGTCTCACCTTGGGGAGCACCAGTCCTCTTTGTGAAAAAGAAGGAAGACACTCTAAGATTATGTATCGATTATAGACAACTGAACAAAATGACCATTAAGAATAAATACCCCTTACCAAGGATAAAGGGGGGGCCAAGATCTTTTCAAAATTGGATTTACGATCTGGTTATCATCAAGTTCGGATAAAAGAGGAGGACATAAAAAAAACAACATTTCAGACAAGATATGGACACTACGAGTTTGTAGTCATACCTTTCGGACTCACTAACGCCCCAACCACGTTTATGTGCCTAATGAATAGTATTTTCAGTGAGTACTTGGACAAGTTCGTGGTAGTATTCATCGACGATATCCTGGTCTATTCAAAGATGGAGGAGGAACATGAGGAACACTTAAAGATAGTTCTGCAAATGTTAAGGAAGCATAAACTGTACACCAACTTTGACAAGTGTGACTTCTATCAGAAAGAAATATAATACCTAGGACATGTAATTTCAGCAAAGGGCATTGCCGTAGACTTGGAAAAGACAAAAGCCATTATGGAATGGACGGCACCTAAAGATGTAGCAGATATACGGTCGTTCATGGGAATCACTAGATACTACCGCAGGTTTATAGAAGGGTTTTCCAAGATAGCCTACCCTATCACATCATTACAAAAGAAAGGAACCAAGTTTAACTGGTTAGATAAATGTCAAGACAGCTTCAAGAAACTAAAGGAATTATTGACAACGACACCCATATTGAAGGTAGCAGACCCAGATAAAGACTTCACTGTATGTGTCGATGCAAGTAAAGAAAGGCTAGGTGGTGTCCTAAATCAGGAAGGACATGTTATTTGTTATGAGTCCCGGAAATTAAAAGAACACGAGCGAAATTACGTCACTCATGACTTAGAATTGGCAGCAGTAATACACACCTTAAAGATGTGGCAACATTACATAATGGGTAGAAGATTCCTATTATTAACAGACAACAACGGGGTGAAATATATGTTTAACCAACCATATCTTAACGCAAGGAAAGCAAGGTGGTTATCCTTCTTAAGCGAATTCGACTTCGAGGTTAGGCATGTCAAGGGCAAGGAAAACAAAGTAGTAGATGCTTTAAGTAGAAGTATCCATGGGTTATTTGAGATGAATTTTAGTAGAGCAGAAAGTGATATGGAAGAAAGAATAAGGACGACAGGTATTGATGACGAAAACTATACTAAAATGATGGAAGAATTACCAAACAATACCACGGACTCAGATACACCAGATCTAAGTATCAATGAGAAGGGACTGCTACGATTTAAAAACAGACTTTACATACCAGATTCAACAGGGTTAAAATTAACAATCTTGGACGAAGTGCATAAGAAGCCATATTCTGGCCACCCAGGTTACCAAAAAACAATAACAACACTTAGGAAATTATTTTATTGGCCTAATATGAAGGGAGAAACCACGAAATACTTGGCTAGGTGCCAATATTGTCAACAGGTTAAGGCCGAGCACCAGCATCCAGCCGACCTCTTACAACCATTACCAGTACCAGAATGGAAATGGGAGACTATATCACTTGAATTTATAACAGGTTTGCCTAAAACTCAGAAACATAATGACTTTATCATGGTTTTAATCGATAAACTCAGTAAGTCTGCACATTTTATTCCTGTAAAGTCTACTTTTAAAGCTATAAACATTGCTGAAATATTCATGAAAGAAATCTTTAGACTGCATGGTATTCCCAAAACGGTGATTTCAGATAGAGACGTAAAATTCACCTCCGCCTTTTGGAAGGAATTGTTTGTAGGGCTCAATACCAACTTGAATTTCAGTACAAGTTATCATCCACAAATGGATGGATAGACTGAAAGGACAAACCAAATCATAGAGGATATGCTCCGCATGTACGCAAGAACAAAACCAAACAAGTGGGAGGACTACATACACTTGGTAGAATTTGCATATAACAATGGGTACCAAACTTCAACAAAGTTGATCCCTTTCGAAGAATTGTATGACAGGAAGTGTACGACTCCAATTAGTTGGGATAACCCAGCTGATAGAATCATGATTGGACCAGATATGCTCCATGAAATGGAGAACATGGTAAGAAAGGTACAACAGAACTTGCAGGAAGCACATGATAGACAGAAGAGCTATGCAGATATGAAAATGAGACACTTAGAGTTTCAAGTAGGAGACCATGTATATTTGAAGGTCAAAGCCCGAAAAAGCTCGTTGAAGCTAGGAAATTGTGCCAAGATGGCACCCAGATTCTGTGGGCCCTTCGAGATACTAGCTCGAATTGGACCCGTGGCATATCAACTTGTACTGCTAGCGAATCTAAGAATTCATAATGTATTTTATGTTTCTTTATTGAAAAAATATGTTCACGACCTTACTCATATGATTGATTGGAACTTGGTATAGGTGGAACCTGAAGGTGAATTCCAGGTGGAACCCCTACACATTCTGGACTGGAGAGAAATAACACTTCGGAACAGAGCTGTCGCTCAGGTAAAGGTGCAATGGAAGCACTTTAGTCCTGAGAAGGCCACTTGGGAATTGGAGGGAGATTTGCATAAATCTCATCAAATATTGTTCCAAGAAAGGAATGAACACTGAGGACAATGTTTTACTGAAGGGGGAAAGGATGTGACATCCCCCAAAATAAAATATTTTGGAAATTTAAATTTCTGGGAAATTATTCCGTTTTTGGTAAATTCGAATTTGGAAAAATTTTGCCATTTTTGGCAATTTCGAATTTCGAATTTGTTAATTGGAATAAAATATTATGACTGTTGGATTTGAACCAACTAACTATTTTGACAATGACACTTGATTAAAAAACAAAATATTTTATATTGATTGCAGGAAGACAAATGGAACAACCATGTTAAAAGCAACTGGCCATGACTCCATAAGTGGGGAACATGTTGGAACTACCCCTGGGCTGATTTTTACAAGTGGCAAGTTAGTGATTTGGCCATTGGCAGCCCCTGAAAATCAGGGATTTAGGAAGCTGCAAAAATTCCAAGGAAGGGAAAAGACCTAGGCAAGTTACAAATAAGCATATGTGAGGAGGCATGATGTTGTTGAGTATGCTTGGGGAAAGACTCTGTTTTGATCCCTTTTTTTCACTTGCTGTTATGAAAAGTGAAAGGGTGCGAGGCAAGATAAAAGTGATTGAATTGACGGAAAGTGTTGTAGAGGGACTTCCAAGTTCTCCCTTATGGACTCATGGTCAGGCTAGGGGGTGAATCGGGCAAGTAATCGTGGCTGCTCGATTCTACGGTTGGGAGGAATGTGGCTGTTCCATTTGTCTTCCTGCAATCAATATAAAATATTCTGTTTTTTAAACAAGTGTCATTGTCAAAATAGTTATTTGGGTCAAATCCAACAGTCATAATAATTTATTACAATTAACAAATTCGAAATTCGGAATTGCCAAAAATGGAAAAAAATTTCCAAATTCAAATTTACCAAAAACGGAATAATTTCCCAAAAATTTAAATTTCCAAAATATTTTATTTTGGGGGATGTCACATTGGGCATGCAATTAAATTTTAGTACCGCATATCACCCTGAAACCGATGGAAAAACAGAAAGAACTAATCAAATTCTAGAATATATTATTAGAATGTATGAGATGGATCAACAAAAATGGTGGGAAGAATTTTTACCATTGGTATAATTTGCGTATAATAACAGTTACCAGAGTTCGATAAAGATGGAACCTTTTGAGTTTGTATATGAAGGACTGTGTCAGAAACCTTTGAGTTGGGATCGACTAAAAGATAGGGTCTTAGTGGGACCATAAGTGATTCAGGAAATGGAAGATCAGATGCAAACCATAAATAAAATAATTAAGGAAGCGCAAGACCGACAAAAGAGTTAGGGTGATGCACATCATATAGACCACAGTTATGAGGTTGGTGATAAAGTGTTTTTGTGGGTGAAGCTGCATAAGAGTTCGATTAAGTTTGGAAATGGTGCTAAACTCTCTCTAAGGTTTGTGGGACCTTTCGAAGTTGTAGAAAAGAAAGGACCCATGGCTTACCGATTAGCCTTACCTGATTTTTTAGGTGTATGCACGATGTGTTTCATGTTTCAGTTTTATGTAATTATATTTCAGATCCATCACATGTAATTGATTTGAGTTCATTACATGTATTGGATGAGGGTGCTCTCATAACAGAGCCAATCCACATACTGGACCATCACACTCGATAACTACGACGTTGATTGGTCGATTAGGTCAAGGTCCAGTGGGACAATTATAGTCCACATTTTGCCACTTGGGAGGATGCACATGAGATGCATCAACAGTTTCCATATTTATTTTGAGAGATTTATATATAGATTATTAACATCTATAATTAATGTTTTCATTTTTAGACTATACAAACTTTGGGAAAAAGTTTAAAACAAGATGGGGTGTATGTAACATCCATATTTCATAGAACACATTTTCATAACACTGATTATTCTTTGAGGACACCTACGTGCAAGTGATCTGGATAAACATGGTACTTAATGATTATCTAATTTGGTCTATGAGTTAACATTTATGATATAATTGAGTATTGAATTTGTTATGTTATTAATATTGATGTATAAAATTGATAGGTATTATGATGAGGTTTCCTGAGTGTACAGGAAACATGACACAAAGAATATGCTGATGACATCGATAAGATACCTTAGAATCTGGATTGATTCATGGAGTGAGCTATTGACTTGATTATGAGTACTTGATTTTATTATGCACATGTTATGATGATGATGATTTCAGTTATGGATTTCATGCATAAGAATTATTAATATTGTTTTTGTCAGTGGATGCAGGCATGGTGACACTTGCTAATATGACTCACATATGGAGTATAGGGGTCATACACATATATCAGATAGATTTGGGAGAGGTGTGACAATGTCCATGTCAGAGCCTAATAACACTCCCTCCGTGACCTGAATTGAAGTTCAACGACTACCTTGTTCCTAAGAGGTTCACAATGCCATGAGGGAAGACTGAAACAATCACTCATGAGGATTTCTGAGGGGTGCACAATGAGGTAGATTCCTTATTCCTCAGTAAGCCCTTAGTCTCACATGAGATTGACAAGTGGAGTATTGACTCCAAGCATCATACAACTTCCAAACTAAGTCAACATGGAGAGTGTCACCCTTGGAACACATAGGTGTGTCTTGAAGGGAACGTCACATGATTATCTAAATACAAATGAAGAAAAGGAAATGTCAAGAGAAATTAATAAAAATTTAGAAGACTTTAGAGGATAAAATGAATACTTAGAATTTGTTAGAGAAGAGAATATAAATTTAATATTAATTTTTAAATGGGTTTAAGGGAAATTTAGACTAAATAAACTCTAGTAAAGAGAGAATAACATTCTAGACATGTGCATAAGGTGTGCATGAAATCAATAAAATAAAATTTTAAATTAAAAGAAATTAATTCATGAGAGAATGAGTTGTCAACATATAGTTAGAATCCTAAGTCAAACTAGACTCTAAATCCTAACTAAGAGAAGAGTCCTAATCAAACTCCAACTGTAATTAGTAAGGAGACACAATAAAGGAGAAATTTGGGAATTAAGGGACAACTAGGAGAAAATCTAGGAACTAATTGTGGAGGTGAAGAAAAATTCAAAATTCATTTAATTAAAATAAATTAAAACATGTGCAACTTGAGGGAAGTGTGACATGTGTTGAGGGTGAATTATCTCTAAATTAATTATTAAAAATTATTTAATTATCCAAGGTGAAAATTCTTATAAAAAGAAGGGAGAGGAAGGAGTAAGGGACTCGATTGTTGGATGACTAATATGACGTCAAAATTTTCTGTGACTAGTTTACTTGTGTGAGTTGGGATCCATGCAAAAAGGTGGAAGCCTCTCCTTGTGAGGGAAATCTTGAGCTAGAGTTGGACCTAAAATTCTGTGTGTGACCCCTTTGTAGATCGAGCAGCTAAAGGGGAAGAAGAGTACCCCTAGTGTTGGCTGGGAGGTACTGGTGAAGTCATTTGATTAGCAGGAAAAAGGAAGGACATTGTGCAAGTTACCTAATTGACGAGCAACTTCACATATCACTATTTTTTTGGTTACAATACTTCATATTTAGTTATTGATTTGTTAATAGAGATCTCACCGTACACTTATAGTTTTCCAAATATTGATAATAACGGAATCAAAATTTATGAACGTGTATGAAGCTAATATCTTCGATGATGACATGATTTTTATGTATATTGCAATCCCTGATATCTTCAATTTTTATGATTGGTAGGAAAATGAATTGGATAATCCCTTAATCTCTCCATAGAAGGTGTTACAGCTAGATCTGGTCTTTTCTAAGATCCTTATCAAAATAAAATTGTCCAATTCAGCCTATGTTTATTTTATTTGTATTCTATTTCATAATGAAAATTTTAAAATGGCTCAACTTTTTAGAAGAAAAATTATGCTTGTCACTCTTAGTTGAGCTAATTGGCTCTTGTGAGCGATCCCTGCAGCTAAGCAATGAAAAAAATAAATCTTATCGAGGTAATGTCTCTCCTTACACTTTCATCAACGCCCAAAATCTCGACTCTCACTTAAAAACTCGCAGAATTATTTTCCCTTGTCAGGTTTTGGGTTTCGAAGATGCCACCTTGGAAGAATTCATTTATTTCTGGAATTTGTTTAACCATCATGCAATTTTACATGCCCCTATTTATCTGTGTGGATTAAAACTTTTCCCAAGTTAGGGTTAGAGAAGAGGAGGTGATTCTCATGAAGATGGATTGATCCTCTTAATTGAAGGGTGTACCTTCCTAACGCAAGTTACTACAAGGTAGGTCATCCAACTTCACCTGCCTACAGACGATATTGTTTTTGTTGGGATCGTGGTACGATTTCCTATCCAAGAACTCCATCTGAACACAAGATCGATTAATTACATCTCCATTATCATTTAATGATACAGACTTTGGAATTTTTAAAAAGGGAATTCAGAGGAAGATCAATCGTCAGTGATATCTTTGTAATCGTTCCTTGGAGCCACAGTTTCCCTAGATCGATATTTTGTGCAACAATTTTCTTAAATGGGTTTTTAAATTTTTTTTTCTTAAACACTGAAAAGTTAAAGGTGGATAAGTTTTTCTTTGGTATCAACTACAACATTCGTGCTAAGGTGAGGATTATGATGCCTTATACTTTGCATGATGCAATATAGAAACATTTTATCGCTGAGGAGGAATTGAAAAGTGGAGGTCATGGTAGGAGTCCTTCCAGGAAGACAATACAGACTCCACATAGAGCACCGCAACAAAAAAGACCTATTAGATAGACTTATGGGAACCATGATACACCTAGAGTACCTATATTTACTACACCACACAAACAGGCTTCCAATCAGATGACTACATATAAATCACCATTGCAACAGTAGATGTGTCGTCCTCAACAACAAAAACAATTTAGATCTATTCCACAAAGTATATTAGGACCACAGAACCCTAGACCAATAGATTCTTCCTCTGGAACTAGGAGCACCTGCCTTAGGAACAAATGTTGGACTTGTGGAGAACCACACTATAAGAGAGATTTTCCTACAGAGAAGGTGATATCTACTGGATCAACATGATAGATGATAGTGGGAAACATGGCCAAGGCCCATAGGATTCATGCAATCGTGAATAACCGCTAGGATGAGCATTAGTCTAGAGTGCTTGAGATGGTATGATGTCTGATCAACAATTTGCTATTTTGATAGATCCAGGAGCTACTAAGAGTTTCATTTCTAGTGCTGCGCTCAAAATAAGTAAGGTGAAGGAAATTGAACAAGATGAGTTTAGATAAGTATAATTGACATTTGGAGCCAAGAAAAAAGTTGGAGGAAAGATTAATGATTGTAAAATTAATTTGGGTGAATTCGTCGCAAGTGTAAACCATTTTGTCACAACCTTGGGATCCTATGACATCGTGACTAGAATGGATTGGTTAGAATTGCATGACGCGATACTTAACTATAAGACGAAAAGATTAAGATTAATTTATGATTTGGGATAGAATAGAGTAATTGTAGGGAGAAACCAAGGAGTGTCGCTAAGATTTATTACTTTCCTACAATTGAAGAAAAATATGTGCAAGGGATGTAAGTTGTATGCCATTTTATCTCTTAACGAAAAGGGTGACGTGAAAAGATTGAAAGAATTTCTAGTAGTATATGAGTTTGCTGATGTTTTTCCTGAGGAACTGCTGGGTATACCGCTGAAAAGAGAATTGGAATTTACTATAGATATAAGACCTGGAACATAACCAATTTCTAGAACTCCATATCGGATGTGGACACTTGAATTGCAAGAGTTAACGATGACATTGAAAGATTTATTAGATTTGGGACTTATAGGTCCAAGTGTATCACCATGGGGTGCACCAATAATTTTTGTAAGAAAGAAGGACAGGTCGTGGAGGCTTTTCATTTACTATCGTCAATTAAACAAATCCACAATCAATAATTAATACCTGTTATCGATAATTGAAGACTTATTTGATCAAATGAAAGGGGAGACAATGTTTTCAAAGATCGATTTGAGATTGGGATATTACCAATTGCGAATCAAGGAGGAAGACATTCCAAAAACAAAGTTTAAGACAAGATTTGGACATTACGAATTTACTGTACTACCATTTGGTTTGACAAATGCCTCGAGTGTATTGATGAGTTTAATGAATGGGGTATTCTGTGAGTACTTGGAAAATTTTGTACATGTATTTATTGACGATATATTAATTTACTCTTGGATGAAAGAGGAGCACGATGAGCATCTGAGATTAGTTTTGAAGTGCTTAAGAGAAAACAAGTTGTACGGAAAGTTGTCGAAATGTTCTTTTTATCAGACAAAGATTCATTATTTGGGACACATTATTTCTGGTGAAGGTATCGCTATGGATCCAACGAAGGTAGAGGATATTATGGAATGGCCAACACCGATGAATGTGCAAGAAGTACATAGTTTTACGGGATTAGCAAGTTACTATCGACACTTCATCGAAGGATTCTAAAAAATAGCAAATCCAATTATGGAATTACAAAAGAAGAATAAGAAATTTGTATGGTCAGAAAAATGCACTGAATCATTTTAGAATCTTAAAGAATTATTAACAAAAACACCGATATTAAAATTTCTAGATATGGACAAGTATTTTTTAGTATGCACAGATGCATCCAAATAAATATTGGGTGGAGTACTAATGCAAGAAGGTCGAGTTATCGCATATATTTCAAGGAAACTAATAGTTCATGAAGTGAATTACGCAACACATGATTTGGAATTATTAGTGATTGTATATGCCTTACGATTTTAGAGACATTACATTATTGGACATAAATTCAAGTTGAAAACTGATCATAGTGGATTGCAACACATTTTTACATAGAGGGACTTAAACGCATGACAAATACGTTGGTTAGAAATTTTAAGTGAGTATTATTTTGAAATCATGCATATTAAAGGAACAATTAACATAGTAGCAGATGCGTTGAGTCAGAGACCATGCTTTTTCTCAGTAATACCCCTAAAAAAAAATCTTCGGGAAACGATTTTGGCATTACAGATGGATGACGACTGGTAAAAGGAAGTAAAAGACAATATTAGACAAGATACCATGATGATACCTAGATATGAGGGTTACTATTTGGATAGTGACGAAATATTAAGATATAATGGCATAATTTATGTACCACCAAATGACGAAATGAGAAACTTAATTTTGAATGAAGTTCATCAAGCAGTGTATATGGCCCATCCCGGAGTCATGAAAATGAAGGAAGACCTTAAACCATTATTCTTTTGGAAGGGAATAAAAACTGATATAGTTAACTATGTGGAAATATGTCTTGAATGTTAGCAAGTGAAGGCTAAAGATAGACATTTAGTGCAATTATTACAACCACACATGATTCATAAATCGAATTGGGAAGTCATATCGATGGATTTTATAGTTGTATTTTCATTGATGGAAAGGAGGCACGATTCTATTTTTGTAGTTGTTGACACTTTGACGAAGAACACACATTTTATTCCAGTTCATATGACATATCAAACACCTAACACAACTATAATTTTTGTTAATGAAATTGTAATATTGCATGGTGAACTAAGAAATATAATATCTAACCAAGGATCTGTATTCATTAGATGTTTTTGGACTAGTTTCCAAGAGGCTTTGGAAACAAAATTAAATTTTAGTACTGCCTATCACCCCAAAACCAATGGACAAATGGAAAGAACAAATAAAATTCCAGAAGATATACTTCGAATGTATGCGATGGATCAACAAAAATGATGGGAATAATTTTTACCATTGGTAGAATTTGCGTATAATAATAGTTACCAGAGTTCGATAAAGATGGAACCTTTTGAGTTTCTATATGGATGACCATGTCAGACACCTTTAAGTCGGGATCAAATAGAATATAGGGTCCTGGTGGGACCAAAAGTGATTCAGGAAATGGAAGATCAGATGCGAACCATAAAGAAAAGAATTAAATAAGCGCAAGACCGACAAAAGAGTTATGTTGATGCACATCATATAGACCGCAGTTATGAGGTTGGTGATAAAGTGTTTTTGTGGGTGAATATGCATAATAGTTCAATTAATTTTAGAAAGGGTGCTAAACTCTCTCCAAGGTTTGTGGGACCTTTTGAAGTTGTAGAAAAGAAAGGATCCGTGGCTTACCGATTAGTCTTACCTGATTCTTTGAGGCGTATGCATGATGTGTTTCATGTTTCAGTTTTACGTCATTATATTTCAGATCCGTCACATGTAATTGATTTGAGTTCATTATAGGTATTGAACGAGGGTGCTCTCATAATGGATCCAATCCACATACTGGACCATTGCACTTGACAACTACGACGTCGATTGGTCGATTAGGTCAAGGTCCAGTTAGATAATTATAGTCCACATTCTACCACTTGGGAGGATGCACATGAGATGCGTTAACAATTTCCATATTTATTTTGATAGCTTGATATATAGATTAGTAGCAACTATAATTAATGTTTTCATTTTTAGATTGTACAAACTTTGGGATGAAGTTTAAAACAAGAGGAGGTGTATGTAACATCCATATTTCATAGACCACATTTCCATAACATTGATTATTCTTTGAGGACACTTTCATTCAAGTGATCTGGCTAAACATGGTACTTTATGATTATCTAATTTGGTTTATGAGTTAACATTTATGCTATAATTGAGTATCGAATTTGTTATGTAATTAATATTGATGTATAACATTGACAGGTATTATGATGAGGTTTTCTGAGTGTGTAGGAAACATGACACAAAGAGGATGTTGATGGCATAGACAAGATACCTTGGACTTTGGATTGAGTCATGGAGTGGACTATTGACTTGATTATGAGGACTTCATTTTATTATGCACGTGTTATGATGATGGTGATTTTAGTTATGGATTTCATGTATACGGATTATTAATATATTCTTTTTAGTGAATGCAGGCATGGTGACGCTTGCTAATTCGACTCACGTATGGAGTAAAGGGGTCATACACAGATATCAGATAGATTTGGGAGATGTGTGACAATGTCCTTGCCATAGCCTAATAACACTCCTACTGTGACCTGAACTGAAGGTTAACGACTACCTTTTTCTCAAGAGGTTCACAATGCCATGAGGGCAGACTGAGATAGTTACTCACGAGGATTTTGTATGGTCACGCAATACAATGGATTCTTTACTTCTTAATAATCTCTTAGTGTCACATGAGGTTGACAAGTGGAGTCTTGACTCCAAACATCATACAACTTCAAAACTAAGTCAACATGGCGAGTATCACCCTTGGAGCATGTAGGTGTGTCTTGAAGGGAACATCACATGATTATCTAAATACAAATGAAGAAAAAGAAACATCAAGAGAAATTAATAAAAATTTAGAAGACTTTAGAGGATTAAATGAATACTTAGAATTTGTTAGAGAAGAGAATATAAATTTAATATTAATTTATAAACGAGAAAACATAACAAAATCTAAGTCTAGATGTTTTTCACTAAATAAAGTTTATAATAATGGGTTTAAGGGAAATTTAGACTAAATAAACTCTAGTAAAGAGAGAATAACACTATAGAAATGTGCACAAGGTGTGCATGAAATCAATAAAATAAATATTTAAATTAAAATAAATTAATTTATGAGAGAATGGGTTGTAAACATTGAGTTAGAATCCTAAGTAAAACTAGACTCTAAATCCTAACTAAGAGAAGAGTCATAATCAAAATCCAACTGTAATTTAGTTAGGAGACACAATAAAGGAGAAATTGGGGAATTAAGGGACAACTAGGAACTAATTGTGGAGGTGAGGAAAATTTCAAAATTTATTTAATTAAAAGAAATTAAAACATGTGAAACTTGAGGGAAGTGTGACATGTGTTGAGGGTGAATAATCTCTAAATTAATGCTTAAAAATTATTTAATTATTCACGAATTGAAAAATGCCAAGGTGAAAATTCTTATAAAAAGAAGGGAGAGGAAGGAGTAAGGGACCCGATTGTTGGATGACTAAAATGTTGTCAAAATATTTTGTGACTAGTTTACTTGTGTGAGTTGGGCTGCAATATTTGCAAAGAGTTGGAAGCCTCTCCTTGTAAGGGAAATCTTGAGATAAAGTTGGATCTGAAATTCTGCGTGTGACCCCTTTGCGGACCAGGGGGATAAGGGGGAAGAAGATTACCCCTAGCATTGGATGAGAGGTACCGATGAAGTCATTTGATTAGCAGAAAAAAGGAAAGGGAATTGGGCATGTTGCCTGATTGACGAACAACTTCACATATCACCATTTTTCTGGTTTTAGTACTTTATATTTAGTTATTTATTTGTTAATAGAGATATCGTCGTACACTTCTAGTTTTCCGAATATTGATAATAACATAATCAACATTTCTGAACGTGTATGAAGCTAATATCTTCGTCGATGACATGATTTTTATGTATATTGTAATCCTTGATATCTTCAATTTTTATGATTGGTAGGAAAATGAATTGGATAATCTCTTAATCTCTCCATAGAAGGTGTTACAACTATATCTGGTCTTTTCTCATATCCTTATCAAAATAAACCTATGCAATTTAGCCTATGTTTATTTTATTGGGATTTTATTTCATAATGAAAATTTAAAATGGCACCACAATATTCTTCCTCCCAGCTTTTAGCAAAGTTTCGATTAAACCCAATGTAGGCTCAACTTTTCAGAAGAAAAGGTATGCTTTTCACTCTTAGTTGA
The DNA here is from genome assembly GCA_900067695.1 of Picea abies. Lineage (NCBI taxonomy): Eukaryota > Viridiplantae > Streptophyta > Pinopsida > Pinales > Pinaceae > Picea > Picea abies. The sequence goes on from CBVK0101429646.1 coordinate 17,908, forward strand.
GCTAATTGGATCTTGTGACCGATCCCTGCAACTAAGAAATGAAAAAAAAATCTTGTCGAGGTAATGTTTCTCCTTACACCTTTATCAACGCCCAAAATCCTGACTCTCACTTTAAAACACAAAATTATTTTCTCTTGTTAGGTTTTAGGTTTCGAAGATGCCACCCTTGGAAGAATTCATTGATTTCTGGAATTTGTTTAACCATCATGCAATTTTATAGGCCCCTCTTTATCTATGCAGATTACAATTTTTTCCAGGTTAGGGTTAGAGCAGAGGAGGTGCTTCTCCTGAAGATGGATCAATCCTCTTAATTGAAGGGTATACCTTCCTAATGTAGGTTACTGCAAGGTGGGTCATCCAACTTCACCTGCCTTTGGATGATATTGTTTTTGTTGGGATCGTGGTATGCTTACCGGTCTAGGAAATCCATCTGAACACAAGATCGATTAATTGCATCTACGTTATCACTGACTGATAAAGACCTGAGAATTTTTAAAAGGGAATTCAGAGGAAGATCAATCATTAGCGATAGCTTTGCAATCATTACTTGGAGCCACAGTTTCCCTGGATTGATATGTTGTGCATCAATTTTCTTAAATGGGTTTTCAAACTCTATCTTCTTAGAGGTTTGAAGCCTAGGGGTGATCTCCTTATTGATTGTCAATAATCTCTTTTGTGTTCCTTGTTGGTGCACCATGGTGCTGCCTTAGAACTTGACTCTTGATTTCAAGGTTGGGATTGACAACTGTTCCAATAGCATAAACTGCCTGATTTTGGCAGTTGGTGGTCCCAGGTTAGAATCCTGTAAGAGGAAGCCTTAGTGTCATTAATTTGAGAACTTGACTCAACATTGTTATACATTTTTGGATGTATTTATGTAATAAATGATATTATCTTATGCGAAAACAAGGAAAAGGAAACAAAGAAGTGGTGAGTGAAATACAATATTACTAATTACGAAATTTATGATTTTAATTATGGCATATTAAAAAGGTTGCATGATCATGCGAACTACCCTTGTGTAACTTTTACGTATACATTGCATGATCTCTTATATATATTATTTATCTTAATGAAACACAAGCGTAATAGATTAATGACTATGCTAATGATTTTTATTTGTAGATGATTAATTAATGAATTGTATCAATAATTTTATGTTAATAACTCCAATTATTAATTTATTAGAAAATAATTATGATTCACGCAGTTAATTAAATAAATTATTGCACAAGTTGTGCATTCTTAAGTAAAGTAGTTAGTTTCCTTACCTCTGCACCCTTGTGTCATTAGATAGTTCCCTTTGAAAATTAATATTGATCTTCAAAAGGTTTCAAGAGGATAAGATGAATTTGAAAATTGCTCTTATTACAAAAATTCCATATCCTTGTTCTCCCACGAATGAGGATGCTCTTATTACAAAAATAATAAGTATTTATAAGTTTTTCCACAGGGTAAAACCTCCCTGTGGAAGTTATCAAACTGTTTACATAATCTGGGAAGATATTCCCAAGTTCACCTAAACTAGGAAACTAAAATGAAACTAAAGCATCTAAATATCCTCTAGACTGTCCATCAAATCCCATGTAATTCGAATTCACATGAAAATGATCCAAAATAGACAAGTTAGAAGACTCTTTTATTAATAAATGATAGAAAATTAAATTCTATAGACTAGCCACATAATCCTCTGATTCTGTAGCTAGTCTAAATAAGATACAGAATCAACATCAGAATAGATTCAAAATCTTTTAAAAGAATTAAATCCAATTATCTTCCAATAACCATTTAAAAACGAATCATTGAGATTGGAATGGTTATATCATTCAAAATTAAACATGTTAAAAAATGATTCAACTGAATACAAACATAGGAATACTCTGTTCTTTAGTTACCACAAAATCGGGTCCACAGAGTCATAATCGAACAGTAGTAAGATTGTTTCATATCCAATTAAAATCGATAATCAAACATATCGTATGCGATTGTTAAACAAGAGATACGATCGAATCCAACAAAATCGTTTTCCAATCATTATAGCTGTAACGATATAGCAAAAAGATTCATACCATAAACGAATTAAACCAATACTGGTGCGTAATTGTCTATAAATGAAATCGTGATGAAATCACTCAGCTGGAAACAGGGTTCACAAGAATTATATGATCGTTTGTTTTTAGTAAATTCAGTAGACAATATCGATTTCCTTTGATCGAAATTATTTGTTTAAAATGCATTATTACCGAATTCGATAGAGACAACAAATATTGACCAATTCGTTTGCAAGTTAAAAATAGACAGAGCAGCACTTCACGATGTGAATCTAACTCATGAGAACAATCGAATCAATTGAATTCGATTTAAGCGAATCAAACAGCAAGGAGCCTAACATAACCATCGTAAATCGAAACTATCCCACGATTCTGGCATGAATATTACTAGCATCGGCTTACATGAGCATATTGTTTTTATAAAAATAGAGTCGTTTTTTCCCAAATTAAAACCGAACAAAGAAATATTCACGATTTTTGAAAATCACATGATAGAGCATATTGTAACCAACAAACTCTTTGAAATAGTTTACCAATCAGAGCATCCAAACCATAACGAGATCAAATCCAACACGATCGTATTCTAATTTGAGCATAAATACTTGCCGTGCAGAGTAGATAAAAAACGAATTGTAAATGAAAACACACCATTACTTTCGTTACTTCACTCAGACAAACTTAGCAAATGAAATCCAAACGAATAACCATTAAATCTAATAAATATCTATGAGAAAATCATATATGAAATCGAAATTGCTACTATCTTTATCAAAACAAAACCATGTACAGGATGATCACCGAATGACAGAGGCATTTGGATGAGTGACTGAGCTATTTAAAAACTGAATTTGAATCATTACATTAGACTAGATTATTTACAATACAAAAACGCTATCAAAACCATACCTGTATAGTGATGAAGCTGCTTGATTATGCCAATTTGGAATTTACAACGGCCATGGCTGATTCTACATTTTTGAACAGGATGGAGTGAGTTGTCTTTTGCTTTTTATCTGTTGCTTGGAGCTTGGCCTTTTGACTAGTTAGCACTGCAATTTGATCTTCCAGTGATTGAATCTTTGACTGGAGTATAGGAACATCAATATAATATCGTTCTAACCATGAATTGCATTGGTCATAGGGTGACTGTGTGGGTTTCAAGGGTTTGGCCAAATGATCGAGGGTTTCACGAGACAATTTAATACCCGGGTAGTCAGGGTCATTCTTTAGGCAGAGGGGAAGGTTTGATACAAAATCATAAGGGGGATCGGCACACAAACCTTGCGAGTAGGGGTATTCATTGGCCATAAAACACTCAATATCAGAATCAGAATCCTCACTCAGAATGATAGGGTTAGACTTGGCAGAGGGTTTTGGTTTGTTTTTGGCTATTCTCGAAATGAGCCGGGCATTCCTTTTCCCTTTGGCATTGGCAGTCAGGTTTGCCTTGGGATTTTTGCTCATAGGATTTTTAATGGCCTCTGCACTCTTAGTTACAGTGTCGGGTAAGTCACCACCAGGGTCGGCCGAGGGTTTAGGAAGTAGGAGATGTAAGGGTACATGCGGTTCAGCCTTGGTTTCGATTACCACAGGTTTATCAACCTGTACAGGGTCAGTGTCCTCAAAGCCATTACGGGCGATGAAAGCCTTCCAACTATCACCATGCAAACTCAAATAATAAACAACGATGAGCTTAATAAACCCATGGTGGAACATGCTGCTGTCATCTTGCTGCGTTTTATATCTTTTCGACATCTTATACAGGCTTCGATGAAAATAGAAAGATACCCTATAAAAATCATCAGTAGACGCAAGTGGTAGAGGAACACAAGTCCATATCAACCTTCACAGGTCACGAACTACTTAATTATCATTAACAAGTCGTGCCATTGTGGTTTGAGCATAGATATGGGCATACCTCTGTCACAAGAGGTGACTTTGCGCGATTGAAACAACAATTTCCATGGCACTTCCTCGACCTTGCAATTCTTAAACCAATGCTGTCCCGAGGCAGGTAGACCTGTAACTGAACTAATAAACTGTTCATTGATCTCTAACTGTATATCGCCCACCTTGGGTCGACAGCCATCGAAATTCATGGCAAACTTTCGTGCTACACAAAGGTTAAAACCCTCAAATCATTTCACTAAGGTAAGCCATCCACTGTCCTCTAAATCTTGGTGGGCATTGTCAAACATTAACAGGGATTGATTGCCATTGGGCTCGACTCACACAACTGGTGCCATGGAGCCGAACACATGGTAAGGGAAGGGAACACATGGTAAGGGAAGGGTTTGGATTCACCAACACACACAGGAGCAGAGCTACCCGAGCTAACAACAACGAACGAGCAAAAGAGATAAGCATAAATGCGAGCATGCAAAGGTGGTGGATTTATTCACTGCCATGCAAAACAATTATGGTCAAAGTACAACCGTCGATTTACATAGTAATTCAACCCATTATAGCATAGTGAACAGTCATATCACTTGGCCGACTAATGAACAATGTTAAGTGCATGCGCGATCAACGTTATACCAAGGTTTTTTTTTTTATCCACCAACAGTCAAATTGAAATCCATACCAAACTCAACTATGTGCCAATGTATCAACCGATATCAATAGTTTAATCAATGTGCCAAACGGTATTCATATCGTTGACAAGCCAAAAGTTATGAAAATATTGACATAAGGATTATATCATATCATATATATATATATATATATATATATATATATAAAATTTAATCATAACCCCTATGCATTTTCATAGAATCAATGATTAGGCAAGTCATATAAAGTGCAAATCCAAATGCCTTACAAACTCAATAAAACCAAGTTACAATCAATCGAAGTATGAGTACCGATCAAAGGATCTTGCCAGTTGTATAATGATCAATAAAAGTTGAGTGCAATAGACATGATGACAAAAGAGACATTGACAATTCAGATAATGATCGAAATACGACTTCGAAAGGAGAAGTTTTCACGCTTATAGTCGTGAAAACTTAACGAAGACAAATGTGCAAATGTTGCAATAAATAAAAATGTCGTTTATTGAAAATTGCGATGAAAAAAAAAATATGATGTTTGTAAAACATTAGTGTAGGCAACTTAAAAGATGATAGAAAAAAATTGAGTTGGCTGCCAACAATGGCGACACACTGGTAGAAGCAGTTATCTCTGTCAAAGAAACAAGTTCAAATTAGGACAGCAAAGAAAATTTCAACTCAAAAATAACAACTAGAAAATCGTATAAACATCATTATTTACCATCTTTTCCAACAGTGTTTCAAAAGAGGGAAACTGATAACAAACTTAATACCAGCAAGTCACGATATTAAAGATAAAATCTCCAATACTGTTGGCATGGCCACTGCTGCCAGCAGGCATCCATAGCCTCGACAGGGTTTCCATTTAACCCACTCTGACATCTGTATCCTGCCAAGAAGTTCTGGATTAAAATAAAGGATATTAAAGAGGTTTCTCTTCTTTTGTTTGCAAATTTTCAGATACTCGACATTGCTTCGCTGCCAGTGGGCCTGTTCAGTACCCCGACGAAGTTGTCTTGGTGCCATGCATACATTTACCCGCTGCCAGCAGACCTGTTCAACATCCCGACGGGTTTACAAGCACTTCCCACATCTCTTGTTCAAAATTTATTTTATTTTGTTTTTATAGATATATATTTGAGTGGGGTGACGCTGAAAATCTTGATATTTTAACATATTTTTTTAGACCTCATCAGAATTTTTTAGAACTGTCCTTTATTTATCTCCAGAGATGTTTTATTTACAAAAAAAACTTCCTAAGACAGAGAGACATCTTCTGAGTCATTCCTTTACGGAAAAGGGACAGCGTAAAAAGATAATAGATGATCATGACAAACTTTTCTTAGAGATTGGAATTAGTAAACTTCTTTCAAACAACAAAACTTTTCAACACAGATATCAATTTCAGCAATATATCATTGATGTTTGTACACAATTTTCAGAAGTTATTTTAGCGAAGAAATTTTCTATCATCTTTGTCTGAAGAGCTCGGTGTACAGGTATGTGTATTTCAAAGAAAACAGAAACTAATAAATTCAAATCAAAATCAAAAAACAAAAAGCAAACGAAAAAGCAAACAAAAACAAAAATATATACATAATATACAAGGGTAGTTATCAAGCAAAGTATCTTTTCAGGGCTTGGCCATTCACCGGATAGGTGTCAAGCTGCCCTTCGAGATTCTACAATAAAAAAGAACTAGGACCAAACTTTTCAGCAATTAAAAATGGTCCAAGCCATAAGTTTTGAAATTTAGAGTGCTCACCCTTTCCTTCATGTGGTTTGTCCCACTTCAAGACGAGATCGCCTACTTCAAAATTCCTATCAGAAGCAGAATTAGAATCGAACCAGCTTTTAACCAATTGTTGATGTTGATCTAACTTACGCTTAGCTTGGGCTCTTACCTCTTCCAACTTCATCAAAGAGTTAATTCAGCTTTCTAAAGGGGGACAATCTTCTTCTTGGACTTTTTGTGACAAATGAAGCGAAGGAAGAAGAATGTGAGGTGGTAGAATTGCTTTTCTACCATAAACGAGAAAAAAGGGGGAGTTACCTATAGCAACTTTGGGCGTTACCCTATCAGCCCATAGTGTGTTCAACAGTGCATTGTGCCAATTTTTATGATTTTCAGCCACGGTTCTCTTGATAATTTTAATCAAGTTCTTGTTTGTTGATTCTGCTAATCCGTTGCCCTGGGGGTAGTAACTAGTAGAATACTTCAGCTTAATTCCTTTCTCCAAAGAAAACTTACTCATATCAAGAGAAGAAAAGTATGAAGCGTTGTCAAAGACTAGACAATCAGGGATGCCGAAACGAGTGATAATATTCAAGTTAAGAAAAGTGATTACCTGACTGGTGTTAACAGTTCTTAACACAACAGCTTCAGACCATCGAGTAAAGTAATCTGTGGCTGTCACAATATGCTTGTGCTGTTGCGATGACGGAGGGTTAACTGGACCTATGATATCATGGCCCCATTGTTGGAAAGGAGAATCTACTGAGACAGGTTGCAAGGGAAAGGCTGGTTTTTGTAACCGCCCTGATGCTTTCTGACAGATGATACATTTACGACACAAGGCATGGGCGTCCCTAAAAAGCATGGGCCATTAGTAACCGGCTCTTAAAACCTTATGAGCAGTGGTGTCACCATCGAAGTGACCACTAGCTTCTCCTGCATGCAACTCTAGCAAGACTCTTTCTGCTTCATCTTTCTTGAGACAACACATCAGTACGCTGTCAAAATTTTGACGAAACAGTACACCATTAACCAAATGAAAGGAGGCAGACTTTAGCCTCAACGCTCTTCTCTTGGCGGGATCAAGGTGACGGGGTGCTGACCCATGTTCAAGACAGAATCTAATATCGTCATACCAGGGACTAACGAGGTTTTGTGCGCAACAGATCAAACTTTGATCGCTTTGTCCTAGGTTTGACGTATCACTATCTTCTTGCTATCCTGTTTCCGAATCAACAACCAACTTACACAACCCTTGGCCTCTCACAATCTAAGCTGGGGTGATTTCTAAGTCATACTCCTGCAAGGAGGTGACCCAGTTAGCTCTCTTCTCTGCTAACTCCTTCTACACTAACAAGTTCCTTACGGCAGGGTAGGGGACAATTACTTTCGTCCTTGACTTCAAAAGATAGGACCAGAAATTCTTAACTACTTTGAAAACAATGTAGGCTTGCCGATCAACTGCTGGGTAGTTAAGTTCAACACCTTTGAAAGAAGAGCTCATAAAGGCGATGGGTACTTCATTGTTCTCAGTATTCTTCTGAGTTAGGACGTTGGAATAAGAATGGTCAGAGGCAAAATTATAGAGTGTAAAATCTTGAGAGAAGTCAGGGCTCATGAGAGACGGAGCGTCTATTATGGCCTTCTTTATGGCATTAAAAGCTTGATTTTCCGTGGGTCCCCAGTGATATTGGGTGTCTTTCTTGATCAAATTCTGTAAAGGCCTAACCATTTCGGAGAAGTTGGGGACAAATCTTCTCACGAAGTTAATCTGGCCTAAGAAAGACTGCATGGATTTTTTGGATGTAGGAGGGGGAAGTTTAGCGATAACTTGAGTCCTCTCAGGGTCAATAATCATTCCTTCGCTAGAAACAATGAAACCTAGGAGTTTACCCTGTTCTACTGCAAAGATGGACTTTTTGGGATTCAAGGAGATGCCGTATTTATGACATCGTAGCAGAGCAGCTCGTAAGTGAGCTAGATGATCGTCTTTGTTCTTAGAATAAATAATCACATCATCTAAGTAAACTATGACAAAGTGATTGATTAAGCCTCGAAAAGTAATGTCCATTGCTCTCTGAAAGGTAGCACCAGCATTAATCAATTCAAAGAGCATTTTGCGATAAGCATAAGTGCCCCACGGGGTATGGAAGGTAGTTTTGAGTTGGTCTGGCAGAGACATCAAGACTTGGTTGTATCCAGAGAAACCATCCAATAAAGATAGCCTCTCGGAACTAGATACTTGTTGAAGGATCTGTTCCATGGGTGGGACAGGACAATTGTCTTTGTCAGACGCTCTATTGAGGTTTCGGAAATTGACGCAAAGTCAAATTTCACCGTTTTTCTTCTAAACTGGGACAAGGTTGGACACCCATTGAGTGTGCCTAACAGGAAAAATTATTTTAGCACTTAGGAGTTTATTCAATTCTTTTTGAACAGTCGGTTCTAGTTTAGGGTGCATCTTCCGCAGTTTTTGTTGGAAAGGTAAGGTTTGGGGCTTCATCGGGATGACATGTTGTATGATATTAGGATCGAAGGTTTTAAGATCATCATACATCCATGCAAAGACATCCTTAAATTCTTTAAATAATTTAACAAATGTAGCTTTTTCTTTTCTAGAACATCCCAAGCCTAGGTTAATGTACTGAGGATTTTCACTAGCCCCTAAGTTCACTTTTTCATAAGACAACGAGGAACTATTAGTTTTACAATTGACCGTCTTTTTAAATTTATATTCAAAATCATAAAACTTCTCTAATCTAACTATGGATTTGGGTATGGAATTTACCAGGTTCGATAGTGCTTCAGGAGATTTCAGATCAGGTATTACTGTAAAATCGTGCAAATTGTCAACGTGCGTGCGTTCATCTATCACCGCGCCTTGAAAGGTTTCTTCCATGTGCAGAAAGTTAATGATCTGTTGATCATCATCAAATACTCTCGAGTTTGTGATATTGTCAGGAACAGATGGTCGAAACAATAGCTCAACGGAGCATGTTTCTGGGGACAAGCCTTCTGTAGGAAGAAGTTTTGAGGCTACATTAGCTAATAGATCTGCTTCAACATTATTTAGTCTAGGAATGGAATTTATATTGAAAGCGAAAAATTTATTCATAAGACTCCATACCTCAGACTGGTAACTTTTGAGATGCGGGGAAAGACAATGTATAGAATCTCTTACCTGTCTAACCACTATTTCATAGTCGCCAAATACAACCAGTTTTTGAATGTTCATATCCAGAGCTTTTCTGAGACCTTGTAGTAAAGCCTCATATTCTGCAGTATTATTAGTACATTCAAATTCTAGTCTACAAGCCATTAATGTCTTGTTACCTGCCGGATCGATAATGATGCAGCCTACTCCAGCTCCTTCTTTAGACTTAGAACCGTCGAAATATAGAGACCAAATTTGGTTTCCATCGGGCACATGGGACTATTGCATAGAAGCTGTTGGTTGTATATATGCTACGATCTCGGACTATTGTTTCAGATTAATGATAGGTGAAGCCTCGACCATGAAATTGCCGAAGAAGGTGTCCATCTCTTGGACTTCGGGTGAATCAACAGAAGGTGTATATGGTTCGTTAGTATCGTTCAAATCTATGACCGTGAACTTAAGGTAGCGCTCACGATTCACTCTGATCTTGTTAGGCTTACCGTTCTCTGGAAGCCATAAGTGAGACCAGTCTGTTGCGAAGTAACCATGTAGTTGCTCCGACCAATCCCTGCTTAAAAACATACCATACACTTCTGGAATATCCACAATGATTATATCAATAACCTGATGAACCTTAGGGTTAGACAATAATCTAATCAATACATTTTTTAGTTCGCCTATAACTTTAACATTTGTCCGATCAAGTTGTATGATTTTTAAAGTAGATGGTTCCACTTCATCATTAATCTTTTGGCAGACAGACCAAGGCATCACATTGGATGACTCTCTTGAGTCCACCATACAATTATGCACATTTTTGTTGAAAATCTCGAAAGTTAAAAGAAAAGGAGGTACATTTTTGCGAGTACTAGGAGTAGTAGCTTGTGGCTTTTTACTCATGATTTCTAAGGCTACTTTATCTGAATTATTTACATTATTTATAGGGACTACAGGAAGGCTTCCTTTATCTTGATGATCAGGATTATTTTTAGTGGAAGTCTTCTGTGGAACTTTGCTTTGCACAACCTTGTTACCAATGGAATTACCATTTTTGCCATTCTCTGAAATATTTTTCAACATTTTTTGAAGTAGAAATGGAAACTTCAATAATTCATAAATAGAAATGTTAGCCCTTAACTTTTTAAGATCTTCAACAACATCATAATCTAAGTTGGGGCTGACATTAGTTTGTTTAATCTCAACTGATTTAGATGGATTTGGAGGCGAAGTTGTAGTGTTTTCTGTAGAAGGTTTGTTTGCTGTCTGACTCCTAGTATTATAAGGGTGAACAGTCTCGAAGTTATCTTGAAAGATGCTGTCCGAGAAGTGTCCAAAGATGTTTGGAGAAGACTCTTCTTCTTGAACTGTTTCCTGTTCAACTACCTCCTGAGGGATCTCAGGGGTTATCAAGTTATCTTGGGCCTCTAGAATTGTTTGAAGGGCACATTGCAAACTTTCTAGATTTAAGCCTTCGGGGTTTGGATTAGGTCGGTTGGTAGGAAAAGGCCTTTGGAAAGGGGGTTTGTAGGGTCCTTTACTTGAGGAAGCTTCTTCATTCGACCTTTTTAAGTCTATAACTTGATTCGACAGTTTTTTAACAACTTTAGTTAAATTTTCCAATTCAGAGTTTTCAGGTTGTGTTTTATTTTGAGTAGGTCTGGGGAGAATTTCAATCTTCTTTTTGGAAGAAGAACTAATCTCGGTTTCATTGCTAGAAGAGTCCTTAAGACTAAGTATGTATTTTTCAATCTGACTGGCCTCTTCAAAGGCTTCTAACAACGTGGCTTTCTTAGATCGTTTAACCCAAATAACTATACTTTGATGCAGAGCTTTAGTGTAGTAAGCTATTATAAGACTCTCAGAAGGCATAGAATCTACAGGGATTCGATTTTTAAGTGTTAAGAAACTTTGATTAAAGTGTTTAACTTTTTCTTTTGGGTTCATTCTTAAGCTAGAAAGATCCATGACTAAGAATTTCAGAGGCTTACCATCTCCGAACTTTTCCAAAAAGCATGACTCAAACTTTTCCCAAGACACGATGGTATGGGGTTGTTGGGCGAAGTACCAAGTGGATGCATTACCCTCAAAAGTATACGAGAACCTACAGACAACGTCTTCATGTTCAATATTACGGAGTTTGATGGCTAACATAAATTTTTTGATATGATCTTCAGCTATTTGTTTTGAATCAGGATCAAACTTGGGAAGCCATTTCTTCGGGTGCTTAGGTAAAGGGTGCTGGGCTCCAGGTACAACTACAACATCCTGATCCAACCATGTTCTAGCAGGGTTGTTCTGATTTTCCATTGGGGTAGTGGGTGTGGAAGGATGAGAAGGTGAATTTCCTTCGTCAGAAGAATCTCCTCCAGAAGAGGAAGGAGATGATGGAGGTGGTGAAGGAGGTATCCTAGATCCTCCTGCAACAGGATTTAAAATTGGATCTGTAGGATTCACAGTGAGGTTAGTATCTCCTAATTGTTCTCTGATATCAGAGAAGTCTAAAGGTTGACCCCATGGACGGTTTGGTTGCCTAAGATGATCTAAGGCACTATGTGTTTTAATAAGAGATTGACAGACAATCTCTTGTATGTCACCACCTGTAGGATTAGGGGTTGCTGACTCAACTGTGATCTGTGGATTGTCGGTTGAAGTAGTTGCTGTTTGAAGGGGAATATTATCGTGTGAACAACTTCTAGTCACTATAGGTGAGCGATTAGGGGGGGGAGGAGTCTTGCGACCGCTTCGTGCCATTAATTAAGTTTAGGCCCTCCTTCTAGCGCCATTTGTTGACGGGCAAAATCGACTGTCCATCAACTGGAAGAGTGGAACTAGTTCGAGGTTGTCTAATAACCCAAGCCGTTTGGGATGAACCACCCTGACGGGTTTAGCGGCTCCATTAGCCGATCTAAGGTCCTAAGAAAACAAAAGAAAACTAATCTAAACTAAACTAATCTAACTAAAACTAAATAAAACAAACTAAACTAACTAACAATAAATAAAACAAACTAATACACTAATCTAATTAAAACTAACTACTAAACAAACTAACTAATCTAATATCTCTATATATACAAACTACTAACTAATACTATACTAACTACTATCTGAAATATAACTTATTTACAAAATGTACAATGTTTATGATTTACAGATTTAAGTAAAACCTGAAAAAATTCAATTGCAATCTGCCCTAAGACAGAGAAAGGTATTTTTTGTTGATTTTATA
>CBVK0101429654.1:0-34283 GCA_900067695.1 Picea abies
ATAGCAATGTCAATCACATCTAATCATCAAGTTTATTAAACATGTGCATAAAACCCCTTTTACCCGGACAACTGCTCAAAGACATTATACTAATCTACAAGCCAAGTTTGGAGGAAGTGATAGGGCGTCCTATTGGGCTAATGCTCACTAGATGTGGGGTGTTTCCGGGAGAGATCAAATCTAAGCCATGTGAGTGGGTGAAGTGGATAAGGGATGTCTGGAAAAGGGGTGCAATGATAGCAGGGAAATGCATGGCTTACCTGTGGGTGCCTCTGTAGAGGGTGAGTTGCACCTGTCATGGATGCAAATGTTTCCAAGCCCATTCATGCCTTTTGTCTTTTTCTTATTGTTTTTTCTTCAAGAAGCTGGCTAGGGGACACTGCCATGGCATGGTGACCAGTGGTGGCAATGTTACCCACAAGCATTTCACGGAAATGAGAAGGCTAGCTCATGATGAGACCCCTTTTCTCTTGGCTATCACACCAAGAGCCACTACCTTGGCATGGTGACTAGCTGCTAGTAGTGTCATACCGCTAGATGCCCATGGACCTAATACGCTGGCTCGTGATGAGACCCCCTATCCTCTAACTAGGTCTTGTTTTATTATTTTATGGGTCCCTTTGTTTCTTGTTGAGGAGATTTTTATTGCTTTCTCGGGGATCCCTGGGCAAAGCATCCCGAGGTTTATTTTTTAGGCTTTTCTCTTTTGCCAGCTGCTTTTACCCTTTGGGCCTTTAGCCCCTTCTTCCCACAAGGTAAGGTGCAACCCTTAAATAATTGGCCAACCTAATGCCCGAACCAATGTAATGGGATGGATGAGCGGGACTAAGATGGAAAATGGTAGGTATGATGGGAGCGGACGATGACTCTTCATGAACCCCCCAGTGGCAACTCAAAACCTATGGGCACAAGCTTACTAGGGCATCCTGTCATTCCCCCCAGACATGGTCAAGTGGATAAGTACAAGATCCAAGAACTCGTTAGAAACAAAAAGAACTAAATGCACATATTCAAAGGTTTTGAGGATCAGAGTGACACATACCATGATACCCAGACTCATTACCTCATGGAGCAAGATCCACTTCTGCTACAAGACCAAGCCGAAGTGATGGATGTTGTTGTTGCTGACAAAGTGGAGGCGCTGAAGAAAGAAAAAGATGGGCCCTCCAGGGCCATGCTCAAGTCGATCTGGCTCTCTGTACTCCATGTCTAGGACTTGTGGGCCTTGAGACATAATCTCCTTAGTTATCCCTAAACTGGGGGATAACAAGGCCCAGCACGAGTCCTTTTGGCTCTTCAGTCGTTCTGGTACTAAAGAAGGACAACACATTGAAGATGTGCATTGATTATAGAGCTCTCAACAAGAAAACGATCAAGAATAGGTACCCTATTCCACACATAGATGAGTTGATGGATGCGTTACATGGGGCAATTTTCTTCACCAAGATTGATTTGTGGTCAGGATATCATCAGATCAGCATCAAGGAGCAGGATATTGAGAAGATGGTATTCAGATGCCATTTCGGACATTTTGAGTTCTTGGTCATGCCATTTCAGACATTTTGAGTTCTTGGTCATGCCATTTGGATTGACCAACACACCTACCACTTTCCAGTCTTGCATGAACCACATCTTCAGAGGGCAGTTGAGGAAATACCTTTTGGTATTTTTCGATGACATATTGATTTACAACAAGACATGGGATAAGCATCTAGCACATTTGGAGGAGGTCTTGGGCATTATGCAGGCACAGTCATTATATGTCAAGGAGTCCAAATGTGAGTTTGGCATGAGAAAACTATTGTACTTGGGGCATATCATCAGTGAGTAAGGAGTACAAGTTCATCACGAGAAGATCAGGGCCATTTTGGATTGGCCAACACCCAAGAACCTCACGGAGCTGAAGGGATTCTTTGGGTTATGCAGTTACTACAGGCGGTTCGTCAAGGGCTTTTCACAGTTGGGAGCACCACTCACAAATTTGACCAAGAAGGGCGCCTTTCATTGGACAGAGGAGTCATAGAAAACATTTGAGAAAATGAAGGAGGTTATGAGCACATGCCCTATTCTAGCCCTTTCGGATTTCTCACAGTCGTGTATCTTAGAGTGCGACGCATCAGGGGTGGGGATTGGAGCAGTTTTGATGCAGGGAGGCCATCCCATTGTGTTCGAGAGTAGGAAGCTCAACGAGTCGAAGAGACTCTACTCTATTTACGACAAGGAAATGCTAGCAATCATGCATGCCTTAACCAAATTCAGGCAGTATCTGGTAGGTAGCAGATTTGTAATGAAGACTGATCACAATAGTCTCAAGTATTTCCTAGATCAGAAAGACCTCAGTGAGAGACAACAAAAATGGGTCTCGAAGATCCAAGCCTTTGACTTTGACATTGAGTATGTCAATGAAAAGAGGAACGTCGTAGCAGATGCCTTGTCCAAGAGGCCACCAGGGTGTTAGATGATGGACATTTGCACAGACTGAAAAGCACATTTGTTGGTGGAATACTCCAAAAACAAATTTGCTTGTGAGGTGATGGATGGACAGGTGGTTGATGATAGATATCGGGTACTAGATGATGTCATTTTCTACAAGGACCGGATCTACTTGGTTCCAGAATCTACCTTGAAGGGAAAGATTCTGAAGGTGTGTCATGATTCGCCTGCAATTGGGCATTGGGGGTACTTCAAAACTTACAGGCAGATCAGGGAGAGATTCTCATGGAAGGGTCTCAAGGATGATGTATTGAAACACATCCAGGAGTGCACGACTTGTCAGCAGAACAAGTCCGAGCATACACACCCTGCGGGGTTACTTCAGCCTCTACCCATTCCAGAGCAGAAATGGGAGAGCATTTCTATGGACTTCATTACAGGTCTTCCTCGAGCGCGGGCAAGACTGTATATTTGTGGTGGTCAACAAGCTAACCAAATTTGCACATTTCTTTGCCATACCCACGGACAACAAGGCGATACAGATAGCGGAGTTAATTTTCAAAGAGGTATTCCAGTTGCACGGCTTACCTAGGAAGATAGTCAGTGATAGAGATGGGTGCTTCATCAACGCGTTTTGGCAGGAGCTTTTTCGGTTGGCGAGCACAAAGCTAGCCACGAGTACCAGCGACCACCCACAAACAAATGGACAGACAGAGATTGTCAACAAATGGGTGGAGGGGTATCTAAGAAACTATGTGAGAGGGCAGCAGCGCACATGGGTGAGTTTTGCTACAACCCGACTTACCATATGTCTATCAAGATGTCACCATTTAAAGCATTGTACGGATACGATGCACCCTCTTTTGTGGAGACTGTGTTTGGGGATAGCAGGGTCTCGAGGGCCAAAGACTGGGTGGAGGAGAGCCAGAGGATCCTGCAGGCAGCTCAGAACAAGCAGAAGATATATGCAGACAGGCATAGGATAGAGAGCAGTTTCGAGGTAGGGGACTTGGTTTTCCTACGGTTACAGTCATACACACAGTCCTCCTTGAAGAGGAGCGGAGCAGAGAAGTTGAAGCCGAAATTTTATGGGCCATACAAAGTCATCGGGAGGATAGGCGAAGTGGCATACAAGCTAGAGCTACCGGAGGGTAGCAAGATTCATAACGTCACGTTTCTTGCCTTAAAAAAGCAGTGGGATAGCAAGTCAGCATTTCAGAGGAGTTGCTACCCTTGGATGAGGAGGGTCACTTGGAGCTAGTGTCGGAGGAGGTGCTCGAGCAGAGAGAGCACAGGTTGAGGAGCAGGGTCATCAGGGAGTGTTTGGTTAGATGGAGGAAACTTCCAGTGGAGGATGCCACATGGGAGGGAGAGCATATTTTACAACACCCAGGATTGATGTTGCTTGAGGACAAGCAATCTCAGGAAGGGAGAACTGTGATGTCCCGTTCCCAAGAGTAGGCCAGCAGGGAGTGACTTAGTAGTCTATTTGTTCTTGTAAACTTTTGATGTTGCTTGAGGACAAGCAATCTCGAGAAGGGAGGACTGTGATGTCTCGTTCCCAAGAGTAGGCCAGCAGGGAGTGACTTAGTAGTCTATTTGTTCTCGTAGACTATAGTCAGGCACAAACAGGGAACAAGAGGAGAAATAAGGGTGATCTAGTGGCTAACCGATGAATTAAGCCAAAAAGCATAGGAAAAGTCACTTAAGCCAAAGTCAACGGAGAAATAGAATGAAAAGGTGTTAAGCAGGGACTTAATTAATTAATTACTCACCTTAGGAGGAAAAACACCTAGCTTAAGTGATGTCAACGGTGAATTAGATCGGAAAGAGTATAAAGGGTGGATTTCGACCTAATTCCTCATTGTGTTATGATTTGATGTTGAGATAGTTACAGAGGAGGAGGAGGTCGACCCCCTTGTTGTTTTGTGAATTTCTGGAGGAAACCACCACCATTGATCGATTTCGGTCTTGAGAGACACACCCTAGCCTATCGAAGATACCATTCAGGTATTTCACCGTGCTATTTAGGAGATCCAGTTACAGTGATTGCATAGCTCAGCCAATGAGGGCGCAAGTGTTAGAGAGAGGGTTTGTGTGGCCGCATGAGACAGAGGAGTATCTTGTAGATTCCTTCCGACCCATTTGAGAGCTAGCTAGGGCGCACCTTTTGAGCCACCAGTCATCAGCTTCTGATGGTGGAATCTCCCAGAGCAACAAACAGCCAAATACTGCACAACTCTTGAGGAAGCACAATTGGGGTTCCAGGGGGTATTCCGGAGCAGATCCGAGGAAATCCTTCCGACCCATTACAGAGGAGGCCAGGACGATCATTTAGAAACATACATCGTCAGATTCCGCCAGTGGGATCACTAGGGCGCACTCCCACAGCCCAGGAGGTGCGCAAACCCCCAAGGGGTGACATCCGGAGCTTCAGAGATCGGATCTTCAGTCCGACAGTTACCAGGATCAACCTAGAGGCCAGGGCGCTCATTTTGGGGCAATTTCCAGTCCATTCTGACAAGTATAGCCATCAGGGCGAGTTTTCCAGTATCTACAGCAGTTGTCGTGAGCTTCCGGACTATGTTTTGTCCATCTATCCGTGCACGAACAGATCAGCCTTCATCTTCTGATCACAGGTATTTCTTGTTAGTTGCTTTCTATTCCAGTGACGATCCATGAGATCTAACCGATGACTAGTTTATCTACTACCAGCATATTATTGTATGTCTTGCTTTTTTTCTCATAATACATATTAGTGAGTTGTGTTGTCCTTTCTTTCGCATGCATCATATATACTGTTAAAACACTAAATGAATGAAACACACATGAGAAAATCACCAAGCATGTTCACACATTAACTCAAACGCATCCAAAAACCCCCAGAGTATCAGATCCGAGTGATAAACAGTAGTTCAGCAATAGATATCTAGATCAGCTGGATCAGGGATATTTCAGATACGAGGAGTCGAGCTAAGGACCAACTATTATCTCAGTTAAGGGATAGAAACCGAGTAGAGGTTGAAGGAAGCAAAAGAGGCCACGACAGGGCTGATACACTACTGTTTGATGTAGAAAATAGTGATAAGAAGCAGGAATCCGTACTGTACGACTTACGTATGGATCACACATTCTTCTAGGCTGGAAAGTGAAGAGTGCCCAGATCAGAGATATTTGTATGAGTTGTGTTTTGAGAAAATACCAGTCGAATACAAGCTGAGTTGCAACTCCAGTTTTGTATTTTGTGTTTTTGTTAAGCATTACCAACAAAGGTACGGACCTGTACAGGTCGTACGATATATGTAAACTCAGCCTGAGTAAATGTTATGCTTACAGCAAACTAATATAAATGAAATTGCTCTGTTTTGATGATATCCATTGATGATGTGTTGTGTTAATGGTGTGATTTTCATAGGAAAGAGAAGAGCTTGATTCTACTTCTGTTTAGAAATATTTTATCCTTCTTAGTGTTATTTCTTCACATACAACTTACTTCCACTTTATGATATTACATTATTACTATAAGATATTTATTACTAATGAAATAAACAATACAATATCTAACATCCCCTCTTAATGTTGATTTCATTTTCCACAACTCCTAACATCTCTTGAAATTTTTCAAACTTCTCCCAATTGATTGCTTTGGTGAAAATGCCTGCCACTTGATCTTGGGACCTGCAATAAATCAGCTCTATCACTTTGTTTTGTACTTGTTCTCTGATATAGTGATGTTGAATTTCGACATGTTTTGTTTTCGAATGATAAATCGGAATCTTCATCATCTTGATGGCACTTTGGTTGTCACAATGTAAAGTTGTAGGCTGCATTTGTGGAATCTTCAAATCACTTAAAATTCTATGTAACCACACTACTTCACAAGTTCTCCAACAACTGCTTTCTACTTTGTTTTTGTTGTTGAAAGCACTACCGAAGGTTGCTTTTTACTTTTCCATGAAATTACTCCACTGCCAAGAGTAAAAGCATAACCTATTGTAGATTTCCTTTCATATGCATCACCTACCCAGTCTGCATCTAAAAAACCCTTCAACATGAAGTTATCTATCTTCTCCAATACAATACCAAATTGTGAGGTACCTTTAATATACATAAATACTCTCTTTGATGTATTCCAATGTGTTTCCCTTAAACAATTGAAAATCCTTGACAACATTCCAACTACAAAAGTTATCTCTGCTCTAGTCGTGGTAAGATGAATCAATCCTCCTACAAGTTGACTATAAAGCAATTCATTAACTACCTCGGATTTATCATCTTTCGAAAGATTTAATTTTACCTCCATTGGTGTTTTACTGGAATTACAATCTTCCATTCTAAACTTTTCAAACAATTATGAAGCATACTTTGTCTGTGAGATGAAAATTTTGTTCGGTTGTTGTCAAACTTCAATGCCAAAACAATGATGTAACAATCCCAAGTCAATCATATCAAATGATTTGCGAAGACTGTCTTTTTCTTCCTAAATCAAGTCATCACTACTACCTGTAATTATTAAGTCATCAACATATATGACCATAATGATAATTTATTCACATTTTTCTTTGATATACAAGTTAGAATCAAAACCACTTCTTTTGAAATTTCTTGATTTAAAATATTTATTAATATTTTTGTACCATGCTCGAGGGGCATGTTTTAATCCATAAAAGGCCTTCACCAACTTGCATACTAATTTTTCTTTTCCTTCAACTGCAAATCCTTCGGGTTGCTCCATATACACTTCTTCTTGTAAATCCCCATTCAGGAATGCACTTCTAACGTCCATTTAGTGTACCTACCATATCCAAACTGTGTTGCAAGAGCTAACAACATTTTTATTGTGATTAATTTTGCAGTAGGAGAAAACATTTCCTCATAATCAATACCTTTTTTGGGGGCATATCCTTTTGCAACTAGCTTGGCTTTATATCTATCAATAGAACCATCTATTTGAACCTTGTGCAATAAACCCATTTACAACCTATTCATTTCCTAGTTGGGGGTAATTCAACTAACTTCCAAGTGTTGTTTTTCATCAAGGCATCATATTCAACTTGCATTGCATCTCTCCATTCTTGTTTCTGATTTGCTTCATTAAAAGATTATGGATCACAAGAATGCAAAACTTCACTTATCAAAGCAAGACTTACCTGTTGTGGTGATTTTGACCTTGTTCTTCTCATTCCTTGCCATATCTCATCCACCTTTGCATCTTGAAGAGTTTGATGGAACCATTTTGGTCTTTTATGAGATTGACCTTCATCGTTCGAAGACTAACTGCCATCGTGTTCTTCCAACTCCAACTCTATCTTTTCTTCCTCTGCGTCTTTGTTCTCTTCTCTTTTGTACCTCCTATATGTGACAGGAGTTCTCAATTCATGCTCTTCATTATCACCTCTCAAAACTTCACCTTTCCATTCTGATGTATGCACATGTGGGAGTCTCTCATCAAAAATTACATCTCTACTTATAACAACCTTTCTATTTACTAGATCATATAACTTGTATGCATTAAATTCAATGTTATACCCAATAAATATGCATTTTCTACTTTTATCCTCCAACTTATGTCTATCTGAATCTAAAACATCTACATATTCTAAACAACAAAAAACTTTGAGATTGGTCACCTCTGGTTTCCTTCTTGACCAAGCTTCATAAAGGATCCTTCCACGGTGCCTTTGTCAGACTGCGATTTAACAAAAATATTGTTGTCCGAACTACTTCAGCCCAAAATTGATCACTGTGATGACACCCTTTGAGCATGCACCTAACCATCTCCATAATTGATCAATTCTTCCTCTCTGCTACCCCATTTTGTTGTGGTGTTTTGGCAACAAAAGTTTGTCTTTGAAAACCATGATGATAGCAAAAATCACAAAATACATGTGATTCATACTCACCTCCTCTATCACTCCTAAATACTTTAATGCGCTAACCACTTTATTTTCAACCATAACTTTGAATTGCTTAAAAATGGCAAATACATCAGATTTGTTCTTCAAAAAATATACCCACTTTTTTCTTGAAAAATCATCGATGAATGTTACAAAGTACTTAACACCTCCAAGGGATTGCGTTCTCATTGGACCACAAACATCATTATGAATTAATTGAAGTACCTAAGTTTCTCTAGCTTTGTTGTTATCAAATTTGAATCGATGTTGCTTCCCTGCCAAACATGCTTCACATACACCATTATCTTCCTCAATTTTAGGCAATCCATTCACCAAATTATGTTTATGAAGCAACTTCAAATAAAAATAATTAAGGCGACCATATTTTTCATGCCATAATTGATTTTTTAAAGTAGAGCACGTCAAAAAGCTTGTTGCCGCTTTGGAATACCATGAAGAGCCTATACATATCATTACACCACAATCCTCTAGAAATTATGTTGTTGGTACAATCTTCAACCAAACAATGTTTCTTATCAAACACAATAGTATAGTTTTCATCAATAATTTTACTAGCATAAAGCAAGTTTGTCTTTAAACCAAGATGTTTTTGATGCAATCTCCTGAAACTCTCATGCATACATCACCTCTTCCTTGTACCTCATGAATATTTTCATCACCAAGAATAATAATATCATCATCATAGGGAGCAAGTTTTGAAAAAACTTTTTGCTTACCGATCATATGCTTGGTGGCTCTTGTTGATGTTTGTAGCATCAAACAAGTACTTTCGCACAGGTCTAAGTGTCTAGACATGTGGAAGTAGTCCAAAGGACTTTTCAGAAATTAAAGGAATTATTAGAGTGAATGTATTTTTATAATTAAAGAGAGTTTCATTTAATGAAATGCGAAAGTTATTAGCATTGGTGAATTAAATAAATCTTAGTAATTGATCTCAAGTGAGGTGAGATCTAATCTCAACCGTTGATCACTTTGGAGATTAGGGTTAGGGTTCAACTCAATATTATAAAAGACAGCCAAGGTGAAAGGAGAAGACACGTCTTGGAGACATTTATTGAAGTTAGTGGCTCATAGAGAGAGAACAAAGAACTTTTGCTCAAGGAGATCTCAACAAGGGTGAACAAGGATTGTCATCTAGATACCAACTCAGTCGAAAGGAGAAGGAAGCAACAGCAGACATATCTGATAAGGACAGATCTAGGCAACATATCAACAACAGGTACAACCACAAATCGAGTTGTACAGAGTCGACGCAGCATCATATGCAACGAACAGGAGTCCAAAGCGCATACATACGCGTCACACACCTGCAGCAGGGAACATACATGCGCGTCGGACTAGTATTCGAGGGCACGTACATCCGTGCAATGCAGTGGACACAGGCGCGTACATATGCATTGTGCAGGTCGTACAGATTGTACAAGACACCAGTATAGAGTCGTATAGCAGCGACAAAGTTGCTAGGTTATAGGAGTTTGTTGTATTTTTCTGTTTCTATTCTCAGTGGGCAATTTTCCTAGTTTGGGAGCCTTTGTAAACTTGGAATCATTATTTAATGAAAAGTTGATGTAAAGGGAAAAGTTTTTGTGTGTTGTGTGAAGTTTGGTTTCCTCGATTTTGTTTATGTTGTTTCATTTCTACCCAATATATTTTATTTTGTGTTGTAATTATTTTTCAGCAAGGAATAACACAAAGTAGTAAAGTATCTAGGTGTTGGGAATTGAGATTTTTCAACATGTTATCAGAGCTTGCACTCTGAGAGAGACAATTTCAAGTACACAACAATTTGTGCAGCAGATCTGTAAGATTTGCAAGGAGATATCTGCAAATCTATAAACCAACAGTGAAATTCTTGTGGGTGCTTGAAGGAATAAGCACACGGCAGTTGTTTTTGTTCAGATCTAGAAATGGCAGCAACCTATATTAGGTTTGAAGACCGATTGGATGGAGCATCTAACTTCCTGTCCTCGAAGACGAGGGTTACCTTACTTTTGAAGGAATGTGACCTTTGGGAGATTGTAGAAAAGGTTGTTCCTCCATCGACAAATGCAACTCAGTTAGGCTCATGAGAAGAAAGACATCAAATCCCAGAGAGTGATCATGGACGCTGTGAAGGATCATTTGATCCCTCACATGGCAGAGAAGCAGTCAACCAAAGAAATATTCAAGGCTAAAGGGTTTGTTCCAAACTGACGACTTGAGTAGGAAGATGATCTTAAGAAACAAACTCAGATCCATCTAGATGTCAAGATTTGACAATGTTACCAACTACTTCATGAGAATCACCCAAAAATGTGATCAACTTGTAGCTATTGGGGAGAAAGTGGACGAGGAAGAACTTGTAAATGTGTCATTGAATGGTTTCATCAAGTCATGGGAACCATTTGTCAAGGGAGTCTGCGCTCAAGAGAAACTTCCTAATTGGGAGAGGCTTTGGGATGATTGCATCCAAGAAGAGGCTCAGGAGGAGTCTAAAGCCAGCAGACAGAGAAATGGACAGGAGAACCTCACCCAAGTCATCCAGGCCAAGAAGGGAAAAGGAAGGGGTTGAGCAACAAGGCATGTGCAGAGGGTGTGCACTTGGCAAGAATGCCAAGGCTACTTTTCCAAGCAGTGAGAGTAGGTCCAAGGGGATCTTGGATCTTATACATTCAAATGTGAGTGGACCAATGTCAATAGCATCAGTGAAAGGAGCACTATATTGTGTGACGTTCATTAAAGACTTTTCCAGGAAAACCTGGATCTTCTTTATGAAGACCAAGGATGAGATCTTCAGTCGGTTCCAGGAGTTCAAGGCCCAAGTTGAGAACCAGACATGGAAGAAGATCGGGGTCTTGAGGTCGGATAATGTGGGAGAGTACACCTCTAATGACTTCAAGGATTTCTGCAAGGAGGCAGGGATCAAGAAGGAGTTGACAGTCTCATACAACCCTCAGCAAAATGGGGTTGCAGAGAGAAACAGTTGGTCCATCATCGGTTCTGTCATGGCTATGATACATGACTAGGATCTGCTTATGTTCCTTTGGACAGAAGCATGTAACACGACAGTACATGTGCAGAAAAGGAGTCATCACAGGGTATTGGGGACAAGACTCCTAAGGAAGCATCCACAGGAGTGAAGTCAGAGATAGGACATTTGAAGATCTTTGGTTGTCCAGTATACATCCATGTGCCTATGAAGAAGAGGACAAAGTTGGAATCTTCAGGAGAGAAGGGTATATTTGTGGGGTACAACGAGACCTCAAAGGCTTACAGGAACTTCATACTAGCGCAGAGGAAGACAATTGTGAGCAGAGATGTTAAGTTCAAGGAAAACTTAACATCTAGAAAGTCTCATGAGTTACCACCAGTGGCAGAGGACGAGGAGCAGGAAGCTTCGGAGGGAGAACAATATTAAGAGGCTTCTAGTGTAGGGAGTCAACCTTCAGGTGGGGAGGACGAGTTAGCCCCTTCCAGTTATGTCGGGAGACGTAGGTGGTTTGAGCAGACATTGAAGGAAGCTCAGGAGCATGTTGAAGCTCCTAGGAGCACAGTCAAGGAGAGCATACCTCCAAAACAGTTTCCAAACTTCATGGCACTAAGGAGTAACGTCATTGAAGAAGCAGCAGACCGTCAGGTTTATCAGGATGCTATGGTGAAGGATGATGTGCAAGATATAATGCCAAGATTGGAGGGACAGCTAGTTCCAAGTGGCTCTTCCAAAAGTATGTTTCTCGCTAAGAGAGAGTGTTGATGTTTGTAGCATCGGACAAATACTTTTGCACGGGTCTAAGTGTCTAGACATGTGGAAGTAGTCCAAAGGACTTTTCATAAACTTTGGAAATCACTTTAATTAAAGGAATTATTACAGTGAACGTCTTTTTATAATTAAAATGAATTTAACTTAATGAAATACTAAATTTATTGAAATTAGTGTAAATTAATCTCAACCATTAATCTCAAGTGAGGTGAGATCTAATCTCAACCATTGATCACTTTGGAGATTAGGGTTAGGATTCAACTCAATATTATAAAAGGAAACCAAGGTGAAAGGAGAAGACACATCTTGGAGACATCTATTGGAGTCAGTGATCCATAGAGAGAAAGCAAAGAAGGACTTTTGCTTAAGGAGATATCGGAAAGGGTGAAGAAGGACTTTCATCTAGAGATCAGCTCAGTCCAAAGGAGAAGAAAGCAGCAGCAAAAAAATCCAATAAGAAGAACAAATCTGGGCAGTAGGTACAGCCACAGACCAGACCGTACAAAGTTGGGGCAACGTTGTACGCAGCAAATCAGCAATAGGTACAGCCGCAGATCAGGTTGTACAAAGCCAAAGCAGCATTGTACATAGCAAATAGGAGTCCAGGGCGCATACATATGCATCACACAGGTGCAAAAGGCCGCGTACATACACACCGGACTAGTAGTCGGGGGCACATACATACACGCAGTGCAGTGGACACAAGCTAGTATATAAGCATTGTGCAGGTCGCACAGGGCACGTACAGATCGTACAGGACACCATTACAGGGTCTAAAATAACAGCAGCAGAGTTATTGGGTTGCTAGAGTTTGTTGTATTTTTCTGTTTCTATTCTCAGTGGGCAACTTTCCCAGTTTAGGAGCCCTTGTAAGTTTGGAATCATTATTTAATAAAAAGTTGATTTAAAGGGAAAAATTTCTTTGTGTTGTGCCAAATTTGGTTTCAACAGTTTTGCTTCCACTGTTTTATTTCCAGCTGTTGATTTTTCAATAAGCTAGGCTTCAGCATGAAGTTCATTTCATTTTAGCATTTTACTTAAACCATAGACAATTTGTTGCAGCAATCAAGATCACAAGAAGAAACACCATGCACAAGTACACAAGAAGTATCCTGGGAAACCCTTCTCAACAAGGGAAGAAAACCCAGCCAAATCCTTTGCTATATTCTTCAAGAGAAAGACATTCACCACCAGGACCCGGCACACAAGAGGGTGCTTGCAAACCCTAGAAGACTAGCGCCCAAGAGAGGTGCGCACTTTTCCCAAGAAGATTTACTTGCTAAAATTTCCAAACTCACACAAAAGATATGATTCTTCAATGGAGAATTCACCTTTACTTATACTAGACTGAACCTGTCAACAGAAGTGTCTATTGGCAAAACATGGCCGACCTCTGTATCTCATAATATAATTAATATTAACCAGATTAATTATCTTTTACATTAATTATCAATCACATTAAGGTGGGGCCGACCTGTACCATTTACATTACAATTAGGGTTACAGGAAGGTCTGACTCTTGAACAATAGAGCAAGGGATCTTATACACGCACTAGTGCTCATCCACTAGAGGCACATCCATAGGGATGTCCATATCTCTGGCTCACTGCATTACACAGAAGAACCACTTCTTCACTAGTGCTCAACCACTAGGATCACGTTCACCTGTGCTCGTCCACAGGCACGTCCACTCAACAGATCTTCTTTCCCACTGCATTACACAGGAGAGTCATCTGGAGTTTCTCATCAACTCTCTGCTCAAAGGAGGCTAATACATCATCTTCATTTCTTGTTCTCATGACGATGCACCCAGCACTTTGGGATTTCACACGTTCACCTTGTGCTCAGCCACAGGCACGTCCAACTCTGCAGATCTCCTTTCTCACCGCATTACACAGGAGAATCATTTGGAGTTCTTCTCAACTCTCTGTAAAGAGGAGGCCATCTCTACGTTCCAGCTCTGTCTCAGATAGGAACCACACACCACTCTCAGGGGCTCTCTCTCAGGTTTGTATCCTGGAGAATGTCTCACTTAGCTGCAATCATCAACACCAGCCAGTATATTTTATTTTGTGTGTTGTAATTTATTTTTTAGCAAGGAATAACACAAGATAGTAAAGCATTTGGGTGCTGGGAATTGAGATTTTTCAACAGCTCCCGAATCAATGTACTAGCCACATTCAAAAGCAAAGATGTTAGTATGAAAAGCCATAAGCAAATAATCAGTGGTACATTATTGTGGAACAATTGTACTACTTTCTACAAAATAACTTTGGTGCTTGCCCCCTCTACTTCTTCCTCTATAATGTCCTCTACCTCTATTCTTTTCAGCCTCATGTCTTTGTTTAAGACAACACTCATCTTCATTATGATTACTCTTGCTACAATAATTGCAATGCTTAGAACTTTGAGAAGTACCTGCCTAACTTGAAGAATTTGGCCTCCAATTTTGATTTTGATGCCAATTATACCTTCCTCCTTAATGACCTATGTCGCAACCTCTTCCTTTGTGTCTTCCTATAAATGCTCTTCCTATAAATGCTCAATCTGGTACAAATTCATTTTTCTTGAGTCTCTACTCTTCCTAGAGTAGTAAGCCTACAACTGCTTCAAATATGGGACTTTCATTTTGAGAAGAGAAACAAAATGAAGTTACAAAATGTTGATACTCATCAAGTAGGCTATTAAAAAGAATGGTTATGAATTCCAGATCTTCAATCTCTGTGTCAATCGTTGATAATTCATTTTTCAGTTCCTAAAAATTTTGAATATGATCTGTAATGGAAGTTGATACTACCATCTTCAAACTAGTTAATTTGTTTCTCAACAATAAAATTCAAAATTCATTTGAGGTTTCATACAAATTCTTTAACTTCGTCCAAACCTCAACAATGGTGGTAATACCATGAATGTGAGGATGAATAACATCTTCCAAAGCAAAGGTAATAAGAAGTAATGCATTTTTGTTTTTCTTCTTGTTATCCAAAGTTCAGAAGTTCAACCAACCATTATGGCCCTTTTTCTACTTTTTTACCGCATTTCCATACCCCTGTGGGGCATTGTAATAAGAGGAATTTGGCATGATGAACTTGTAAAAGGCTTAGCCTCCTAAGACTTAAACATGAGTGCATTACTCTAGAGTGTTTTTATTAATTATTAATTATTCCTTGCTTGAATTAATTTAAGCAAGTTATAATTTATGAGTTTTTTCACTCATTTCCTCCAACACTGGAGTGTGTACTCATGGTTAGGCCTTATCTTGGAAAATATAAGTCTAGTGTCTAATGTATATTACCATGTTAATCATCCCCCTAGAGTCTCATGGAAATGTGCTAAGTCCTCCTTAGGTTTTCTAAAGTTTTATGCAAAAATAAAATTTCCCCCAAAATCGGGATATTTTAATTGTAAATATTACCTAAGTTAAATAAGTGGTACTAGGAGGCATTATATGTCTTGAGGGTATTCGTTTTTGGCCTTAGAATACCCACTTTGTGAGTGAAATTGGTGATTTTTAATCACTTAAAATCAATTTTACTCACAAATGGTCAATAAAAAACAAATAAAAGACAAAAAATCAGCAAATGTTATTTTTTGGGAAATATGTTGGAGACATGTTTCAAGTTAACTCACCCTCACTTGAGTTGACCAAGCCTTGTTGGCACCTATTTGGGAGTTAAGAGTGAGTTACTTGGAGTTACTCTTGAGTTGAGAGGATCTCTCCATGGGAGGTGTGCCCCTCTTGGGAGAGGTGGCGCATTCTTGAGGAAGGTGCCTACCTCTTGAGAGGTGGCGCCCTCCCTCTTGCTTTCACTCTCACACTTGGCATATGGTTGGAGCTTGATGGGATGTGCCAGCCTTTGTACCCACACTTGTCACTTCTACTCTCACATGTGGTGCAACCCCCCTCTCCAAGTGGTGTGCCCTCCTCTCTTGATCTCTCCAACCCATTTGCTATATAAAGGAGCTTGCTCTCCCATTGTAAACTAGATTGGTAGACCTAGAGTTATGTTGTTGTAATATGCTCTCAAGCTATTGTGAAATAAAGATTTGAAGACTTTGGAGGTTACTCTTCTTGTCTTGAGAAAATGTGTGGATGTCATTGTTCCATTTTGATGTGTTGAGGTTATGGTAAACTTGATTTCTTGCAATTTCTTTGTTCATTTGTCCTTGATTAATAAAATCTTAGAAATCTTGCTTGCATTTCTATATCTTGTTATTTCTAGCATATGTTGATCTATGATTACATGTTCTTCTAGCTTGATTGACTTGTTTTCTAGATCTTGTATGTAAGCAGTGGGTGCACCCACCTTTGACAAAGTTCTTTGCAGGATTGTTCTAAGTTTGCAAGACCTTTGAATTGAAGGAATGGAGAGCTCTAGTTTGAGTCTCCAACATCTTCAATTTCCTTCTATCGGAGCAATTTCCCTCTACATTACATCAAGGAGACTCCATAGCCCAAGATTTGCTTCCATCCGACACTCTTTCTCTCTTATCTCATAAACTTTCTATCTCTTTTGGTTACTAGTTTGCATGTAAGTACTTAGATCTAGATTAAATTTTGAAGTTAACATGCAAAGGAAAAGTTAGATATAGGGTGCAATTTCATTTCACTATTCTAAGCTAGATCTATCATAAGAAAAATTATTTTTAGCATGCTATTTCTTTAAAATTTTAGAAGGCTAAAAGTAGATTTCTTTCAAAGATATTTTACTTTCATATTTGGCAAGTTATGTGCCTTTACATTGTTGTTTTAAAACAACAATCAAAGATCCCAAGGAAACAAGCTTTCTAGCTTGCTTTCCTTGGTTAAATTTTGTTTGTTTTCATTATTTTTTTACTTAGAATTTTTGGGGTTTTTCTAACATAAGTCCAGGACACTTCTAAAATGTTTTTGGGCACTTTTCATTGTTGTTTGCTTGTTGTTTTTGCAGGTTTAGCGAACAGCCAAGGGGAAACTCTGTCCATTTTGGGAGGATTTGAACATTTTGGGAGCACCCCTTTGATCAATAAACCATTTGAAAACTTGTAAAACTTGTTGATCCATCATTTATAAGGATCACAAGCCTTCCAAAAAAGAGATCTTTGTAACCAAAGCAATAAAAGAGTGGACTACCCAACGCCCAGTTTTCATCCCCCCCAAGGGGATTTGTGTCTTTTGGTGTGCTTATTTAATTTTCCTTAAGTCTTTCAGTTTTGCAACTATCACCTAAAGGAAACATAAAATCTATCACAAGCACCACAAGTTTAGTTTAGATTTCAATTTCATAGTTAGCCTAGTTTAGATTTTAATTTTTTAGATTAGTTTAGATTTCATTTTGGCGAAGTAATTCTTTAATTGCTAGATTAGATTTCCTTTTCTGCAATTTCAATTTCCGCATTTCAATTGGAAAATAAACCCATCCCCTCAGCTCCCCAATGTATGCTCTAAACCCTTGCGAGCCTAGCTCGATCTAGGAAACTCAATAGAACCGGGGTTGGTCAGTGTGGATCTAGTTTAATTTAGGGAAATCTTTAAGAGTATATTGCTTGTTTTGAAACGCAAATGGGTTTGTGTAAAAAATCCGGCGGAAACTTTGAGATTTAGGTTCTCCTCGTTGGATCTCCCACATTCTCTTGAGCTTGTGTGCAAAATCATAGGGATACTCTCCCTGTTGGATATTCGATAACCTCAGCCTCCATTCTAAAGAATAGCCTCTTGAAGGCCACATCTAGATTAGTTTTCTTTTTTTCAATACTCAGCATAAAAGTAACTTCAAACATTAATCAACTTTAATCGAAAATTTACAAGGACATTTTACACGATAGTTCTCATTTCAGCAGCATTTACATACATCTCGCGACTCTTGGCACTAATCCAAACAAGATTTATATTTCAAGTCATTTGCTTTCAAGTCTTTTACTTCAAGTATTTATATTTGCAAAGCATTTCCATTTATCTTGAAGTATCTTATTTGCTTATGGTTATTTACTTGCAAGTATCAATATTCATTTCATTATCTTTTATACAAGTATCTCTTTGGTTTTGAATATCTTTTCATAGGCAATAATAGTGAATGAATGATATATGCTACTAGTGTAGACTGATATATTGTGTATTGTTATTTTCAATAAACTCCTAGATTCATTTTCTTGTATTTAGAATAGTTCAAGCCATAGATTATTTTCTTTAGGGACTACCCCCCTTGGCTTTGCTAGGAGTTGGCCTAGACGAAGGAGTCGAGGATCAGATGACAGCACCTTGACTCAAGACTTGCCCCCAAGGACACACCCAGTGGATTGAAGGTTTCTTCCACGCTACCCGAGGTGTGTATAAAGGCGGCAACACTTCTTATAGTTATTAGACATGGTATTTGGTTTTGGAGTTGACCCCGCAACGATTTCCCAAATATCATGATAAGGCAAAATTTGCTCCATTTTTTGTTTCCATGCAGGAAAAACTTTACCATTTAATTTATGAGACCCGCATCATGAAATTATTATATTGGCCATATTTCCTTATAACTTCAAAAAAGCATTCCTATAACTCCAATAAAAATCAGAAACCCTTATAACTCCCTTTTTTTTAAAAACTTATAACTCAACTGATAACTCCTTTAAAAAATAAAAAAACTTATGCATCTTGAACAAATCAGACTTATATAACTTGAAAAAATTCCAGATTCTTGTACCTCCTTCCATCTATACACTTTATTGATTCCGCCGTATGAATTTATTGAGTCGTACCTTATGTTGTTTGTACATTTTCTTTGTAGACTGAGAGCCACCGTACACTTTAATTAATTGTTGGTTCTTTGATAAATTGTTGTTGTCATATGGATTTTTAATTATTGAGCCATACAGATTCGCTTGTTATAGCAACCATACAAATTTAATGCAGCCACCAAATTGAGATGTCGCATGATTTTTTGTCATACAAAATTAAATCGTCGTACAATTTTATAGTCATGCAAAATTAATTCGGTCCGTACAATTTCTGAGAATTAATTCAGGCATTTCTAAGAATTAATGCAGGTCGTCATACAGATTTAATTAATTATGTGTCTGTACGATCTCTTCTTCCTTCGTCATCGTACAAGTTTGATTGATGTGGCCATTGTCACCATACAAATTAATTGAGTTGCCTTTCTATTTAATTAATTCAATTTCTTCTTGCTGACTGTACAGATCGTTTCGTACAAATTCTTCTTCCTGGTCGTACGGATGTCTCTTAAAGGGTTTGATTTCCTTCTTCCCCTCTGCAATTCTATCTCTTTCTCCAAACTTTGTCTTGACACTGTCTTTGAAGTTTCCCTAGGCCACAATCATCGTGGCTCCAATACCATGTTAAACTATGCTATGGAGAATATACAAGACAAGAGAGAGTCTGAATGAAAGATGTATTACTATTATATCAATGTGTGTATGATTACATAAGGTGGTGTTGTGTGTGTGTGTGTGTGTATCTAGAAGGTTTTGTTATTCTCGTTAGGAACCACTCACCTAATTTCATAATTACATTTAACATAAATGCCATTTATTGCATACGACTTATTTCCGCTTTATGATATTACATTATTACTTTAATATATTTATTACTAATGAAATAAACATTACAATATCTAACAAACAGACATCTCTTTTAGCACTTCAACAACTAATATTAACCCACTATAACAGTACAATACGATGCCCAGTCAAGAAGAAAAAACCTAAAATGAAATGATGATGACTTTGGATGCAAATCAACCCTGAATATTTCCACAATCAAGCTTCAAACCTCCAGACTGTAGAATTTTTGGGGAATTCAAAATTCAAAAATTTCACCTCTATCTTAGAGGTTTCCCAAATCTTAACCCTATGATTTTTTAGCCTTAGGAATGTTATGAACTATAATTAAAACAACAGCAGTAGCAGACAACATTTCAATCCTTCACAACTCCAAACTTTTAGGCAATCCAAGAGAATAGATACCAAAGTATTCTAATAAGTTTCAGCCTCTAAGGCAATCTTATCATACATAAACCAGATTTGGAAACCCTTATTTACAACAATAAATACAGCAGCAAAACAGTCTTTATCTTCTTCAATTATAATGTTAAATCACTTAACATAATCACCGTTGACTTATGTCAAATCAACAAGACATATATAGATGGAAATTACAAACCATGAAGAACATAGATGGTTGAAAATCAAACTGCAATTTACACAAGTATTGAACAGCTGAAAACTTCATCAATATGCATAAGATGAAGTTCATGTAAAGACCATAGCTTTATCACAAGGCTAGTACAATCCGCTAGTTCCATAAAGCCATGGCAAGAAAAAACAAAGAAAAACCCTATCTCAACCACAAAGCTCCAACGAACATGAATCACTCAAGCAAGTCCTCCAATGCAAGATGTCTCCTCCTCTTCTTCTTCTTTACCAAATACAACCTAGGGTTTCATCTCAAAACACTAATCTTCAAATCTCCAAAGGATGAAACCCTAACCCTAGACTTCAAGATGCTCCAAGAAGATCAAGAAACCCTAGCGACTCCAAGAGAGGGAGATGTTGAAAATATTGTTGTCATTGATGTCAAAGACAGGGGGAGACTACAGATGTCCAACATAAAGTTTGCAAGATGGAGATTGCTGGAAATATTGTTTTTGGATTTTTGATGCTTAGTTTGGGCACCCTATCTTTGAATGTCTTTTTACTCTGAAGACCTAGCTCAAATGGGAGTGTTGTCGTCCTAATACACACCTACAAATGTGGAGAAGTCTCCAACCCACTTGGTGTGTCCTTGGAGGAACAAATCTTAATCCAGACCCACTGTCACCTCAATCTGGACTCCTTCTGTCTAGGCTCACTCCTAGGGAAGCCAAGGGGAGTAGACCCTATTAAACTATGTGAAGGTTTATTAAATTTCTAGGAATTAATTAAATTGTTGATTAGAGTTACCCAACCCAATGACAATCAATCAATGCAATATGCAAACCTTTTAATGACAAGCAAACCTTTATTTTACAAACAATTACACCAGTGCCCAAAGATTATTAAATTCCACTTATTGAACAAATATTCACAAAAAAGGTATATTTACAACTTGAAATAAAAGAATAAATTTATCCACACAACGATTCACAAAATAACTTTACATATAAACAATTACTTCCCAAAGAATTAAAAAATGCTTGAATAATAAATAACAAATAATGTGAATGACTTGCAGAAAATAAATGGAAAGAAAATTCATGAAAATGAATTGCTGAAATAAAAATTGCAAGTGTTTTAGGTTGTTTTTAGTCAATTTTAAGTTTATTTTTAACTTAGTGGTTTAGATGTGAGGAGTTGCAAGCCTAAGCTATGTGACTACCCCAAGTCCTTATCCCTTAGCCAAGAGGAAATGTTGGGTGCTCAATAAGAAGAACAACTAGGTTCTCCCTTAGCTCCACATGTCAAGTCCAAAGTGCTTGGGCCTTCAACAAGGAGGACACTTAGTGCCGTGAAACCGTCCCCGGCTTCAACCCCTTATAGCCTCCACAAGTCACCTTATTTTAGTGGCCAAACAATAATAGAAATGGGTGCCTAATTAAACTATCCACTCAATCATTTGTGCTTTCTTATTACCCAAGATCCACAAAGTGGCAAGGGGAGGGAATATGGGGCAAAGGCAGGGTAAATTTTATTTACTTTGCACAAGTGAAATTTTAAGCACAAGCCAGCACGATTTTGCAGGATGGCATGACCACTCACATGCAAGGTGTGGGCAATCAAATATTAATTAAAATAAATAACTTAGACATGTTAACCACACTACTTTGGCACAAGGTGGAGGACAAAGCCTTCCAATTTTGTGGCAAAGGTGGACAAAATTAATTAAAACAAAAATCAGAAAAAAAAAATTAATCCTAGCCAGCACGATTTTGCAAGGATGGCAGAGCCAAGCACAATGCAAGGTGTGGGCAAACAAATAAAATTAATTTACAGATTTTAAACTTTGACAGAAAAAAAAAAAGTGCAAGCCGAAGAGACTCTCTTGGGATGCTTACAATAGTTTTAGAAAGTGAGAGAGAGGGGGGAGTGCACCAAAGCTTATAGAAGTTTTCTTGAGCTTTAGGTAGCCAAATTTGGGCAACACCTTCCTTTTAAATGGTGAAAACCTGCATAAATCAGCAAACAAAGCTTACTGAAAAATGCTAAAAATCACCACAAAATATTAATTTTGAGTTAGCATATGTACAGAAATATTTACAAAAAAAATCTGAACTTAAAGATTGAATTTTTTAGCAAGATTTGAATGATAATATGAGCAGAAAATAAGTAAATAGAAGGCTGAAATTAAAACAGAAAATTATATGAAATAGAATGAAACCTTTGGAATTCCTCCTCCAAGCTTTGGCAACCTACAAATCTGTAAACCCTTGCTACACAATGAGGCAAGAAGGTGAGATCTTTTAAAAAGCCTACAAAATACTTTGCAAACACTAATAAAAGCAAATCACATAAACCTATAGCAATACTACTACAGATTTATCCCTAGCAAAATACTTTGCTTAGGGTTCTTCAAGTAAAACAATGTGGAACAAAGATAAACAAAATCTACAATGTTACCATACCAAGAAAAAACATCATACAAGAGAACCAAGAATACACCAAGAGAACACCAAAAAACACCAAGAAATCCTCCAAAGCTTCACTTTATTACTCCAAGAAAGGTTACCAAATGGCACCAAAAATCACAAGAGAAAACGAGAGAGAATGAGAGAGAGTGGGGAGAGATTTTGGCATAATAAAGTTGTTGTGAAAAATTGATGTCAAAATGACAAGGAAGGGCTTCCTTTTATATGAGGGAGAGAAGAGAGACCCCTCTTGGATGAATTACAAGTGTCACCCATACAAGAGAGAGAAAACAAGTCAAGGAAGAGGCACTTTTAGGGTTTTGGTAATGAGTTAGGGTTTGAGGGGTGAAATGTGAAGGGGGGAAACCCCTTTTGACTTGTCATGGGGGGTTCTTCTAAGTGAATTTTTACTTTTCCAACTTAGGAAATACAATAGAAAACATTTCCTCACTTATTTTCTTGACTTTAGACACTTTTACAATTTTTGGCATTTTACCTTAGCCAATTATTTGTTGACTTTTCACTGACTTGGACTTCTCATGAACAATGACCTAGCAAAACTTGTCCAATTGAGCTGAAATTTGGTCCAAGGGTGTAGGGGGTCATAAGCCATTTGATTTAAGTACTCACACCCCTATACAAAATCCACAATGACCAAAATTTTACATTTTTCATAAAAAATAATTAAAATTTCCAATTTACGAAAATTTTTAATTATTAAAAAATCCTATCAAAACCTAGCGGAATTCCGCAACACTCTAAGAGATGTCTAGCATGGTCATTTACAACACTTTTAAACCTTAGTCACCCAATGGACTCGATCATTAGAACGTCTTTCACCACTTTGGAGGATTATTGAGTGAAAAACTCAAGGGTAATTAAAATCGTTGAAAAGCAAGATTAATTACCTAAGGAAAAAAAACACTCGATGAAAGGACTTCCCTAATGATAAAGTCCTAGGCAACTAAATAAAAATTAGCCCATGCTAACATATTACAAAATTATCCCACGCAGGGGAGCGGATATTCCGTGTACATAGAAAGAAGTGTTGGGGGCAAAATTGCCCTACTGAGCCATAAGTCTTCAAACTTGTTGTACCACAAGGTACATATCTTCATGGTACATGACGTTGACACCTAGTTGAAATAGGTGGTCAACAGGGAGCATAGGATACATGATTGAAAATTTTATTCCAAGACCTTTCTAGCATAACCACTATAAATAGTCTAACCACTAGATATATGGTTCCTTCAGAAATAGTCTAACCACTAAAAGGTAGATCTCGGGAGCACACATGGTCGGTCAAGAAGGTTTCTCCACAAACAGGGCTTCGTTGTTTGACAGAACAAACTATGCATTCTAAAGCATAAGGATGCAAACATATCTAATGGCTCTTGGGTGTGATATTTGGCAGTTAGTCGTGACTGGTTATAGAGCCCCAACAACTCCACCAACAGATGCAGCCGAGAAGAATCCTAGTGAAAATAATGCAAAAGTTGTGAATGTCATCTTGTGTGTTCTATCAGAATCCAAGTTTGTCAAGGTGATGATATCATTGACAATTCAACAAGTAGAAAGGCTAGAGAAAGAAAGAAGCACTTTATGTTTCTCTCCTAGGGTTTAAGCAAGTAATTTCATAATCTTCAATATGAAACAAGTAAAATCACCACAAACATTTATTACATGAACAAAATTGCAGAAAATTTACTTATTTCACCAAGAATAACCAAGCAAACCCTAGTTGAAGACTTTCCACCACAAAATTTGCCAAAGGACATCACCATAAAGCTTCTACAAGAGGTGCGCACTAGTAATTTCAGCCAATGTTGCCACTAGGGCGAAATTTCAGACCAAAAGTCCTCTTGTGAGGAAGTGTTATGTGAAAAATGATTTAGGCTAACCATATTTATATGGGAAATCCTAGCCTTAATATCCAAAAGTTGTGTCTTTTCACAAATCTGAGCCTACTTCTCAGTTTGCTCATTAAAATTAAAAAAAATCATTTTTTACAAAATGACCCTCAAAAGGGTGACGTCATGCCCTTCTAGGGTGACGTTGGGCATCCCATGTGGAACGTTGAGCAAGATAAGTGAAACACTTAGCCTCCAAAGGCCCTAGATCATGCCCACACGTGCCAAAGCACCACGTCAAGTCCTCCTCCATCGAAACCCCCAAGCCCCAGTAACGTCGTGGGCTAGTAGGGTGGCGTCCAAGCCTCCAAAGGCCAGCGTCCAAGCCTCCAAAGGCCAGCGTCCAAGTGGAGAGGGATGGGAGTTGGTCTCCTAGCCATGCCAGAGTGCCTCCAAAAGCAATGGCCCCCTTTCTTCATTGTGCAACTGGTGGTCACAAGCCTGCCCCAGACGTGGGGTCTCCACATCCATAAATGGGCTCCAAAGCCCTTATGAAGGTCCGAACAAGTCATCTCCTCATGAATACTTGTCCATCGGGAAAAGTCCTACAAAGACAAATAGATACGCCCTCCAAGGGTCCATAAGTAACAAGAATCATGCCAAGTAAGCCACATCTAATAATCAAACCACTCGAACATGTGCATCAAACCCCCCTTTTTCAAACTAAACAAATGCTCAAAGACGTTATACAATTTGTCGAATTTAGGTGTGGGAGGGGTGTCAAAGCATCCTATTGGGCTAGTCAGTCCTCAAGTCAAGGATGTTTTCCAGAAGAAACCCATCTAAGTCATGTATGAGTGTGAGGTGGAGTGGGTAGGACCTTTGGGCATGGGGTTCATGACATACAAGAGTTCGTATTGTCTCATTTATGGGTGCCTTTGTAGAGGGTGTGTTGCACCTTCGTTTTCAATGCATCCTTTTTCCAAACCCATTTATTGCCATTAATTAATTAAAGTCCTAAACAATCAGGTACTTCAATTGGGTAACATAAGACTTGAAGAAGGACCACAATGTCACTTGAAGCTAGAGGTACACAGAGTGCCATGTGGGTAAAGCAAAGGGTATACTGCACTCATGTAGATCCTTCAACAAGTGGGACATTTATATACGTGAGTTTTGCTTTTGCAGGTCTTCAATTCTTTTAAGAGAAACGTTTCATTGTTCTCAAGACCTCTTTGGGCGACCATCTAGAAGGTTATAATTTTGGCTTGTATCTTTTGCCAATTACATTCCCTCTGGGCCTTCAGCCCCTTCTTCCCATGAAATGAGGTACAATCCCTTCTTGGGTCAGTGCACCCGAAAATCCCAAAAGATGAGGAGACGAAAGGGAAGAAGTATGGAAAGTGACAAGTATGATCGGGAATGGACGATGACTCTTCAAGGAACCCCCAGTGGCACCCCATCCCCAAGGGTGGCCAACTTACTAGGATGAAATGACACCCACCTGTTAGAATTTTATGCTTGTTTCATTAACTTTCTTTACCATTTCACATCAACAAAAGCATAAACTGAAGCATAAACCATATACAATAACTGCAGTGAATAACTAGGATCACAAGAAGAAAACCATGCACAAGATACACAAGAATTTATCATGTGAAACCCTTCTGCACAAGGGAAGAAAACCCAGCAACCTTTCATTAGAATATATATTTGTCCAAGAGAAAATACAAGAGCAAAAGAAAGATAGCGCTAAAATTCCAGAAGATAGCGCACTAGTCCAAGAGAAAACTATACAAGAGAGAATGATATGCCAAGTGATGATGATACAAATGAGAGATAGTTCTCCTATATATACATGTCCAAAGTGTGAACTATCACGTCCAAGTGGTGTCTCTCAACAGGGCCGACTTGAACCTTTAGGTCTTTTGCACAAGGCATGGGCCTTCTCCTTCTCTTGACATCACAGTGAAAGGTCTCCTCCATCACGTCACACATGGCTACAACCAATGTGGACCTGTCCATCTCTTCCAGGGGCTACAACCCACTAGAGAACGATGGGCTACAACCCATAATGTCCCAACCACATGAGCTACAACCCAAGGGTCGCTAGGCACCAACCCAGTACAATATCCCAACCACATGGGCTACAACCCAAGGGTCGTTGGGCACCAACCTAGTACAATATCCCAACCACATGGGCTACAACCCAAGGGTCGTTAGGCACCAACCCAGTACAACTTACTAGTCCATCGATAAGTGGCATACTCAACTCAGTCCATCAAGGAGTATCATCACAGGTCAACCCAACTCAGTCCATCGAGGAGTATGGCCTAAAGAATGTCTCACGAAGCTGCAATCATCAACACTCCCTCTCAGCGAGAGGGGCATTCTCTACCACTCCAAGCTTATCACAGAAGTACTCGAACTTCTACTTGGCAAGGGGCTTGGTGAGAACATCTGCAATCTGCTCATCTGTAGGAACGTACTGCACCAGTACTGCTTTCCTCAACACCATGTCTCGAATGTAATGATACTTGATCTCAACATGTTTCGAACTGTCCTAAGACACTGGATTCTCTGAGAGCTTCAAACAGCTCTGTTTATCGCAATGAATCACGGTGGGATCCAGCATCTACCCAAAAAAGCCTGCAAGGAGCTTTTCAAGCCACACTGCTTCGCGAGCTGCCATAGTTACTGCAATATACTCGGCTTTTGCAGTACTCAAAGCCACAAAATTCTATTTCCTGGTACACCAAGAAATCATGGCAGACCCCAAACTGAAGCAAAACCCAAAGGTGTTTTTCCTGTCCATTGCGCTCCCTGCCCAATCAGAATCAGCATATCCCTGCAATCTCATGTCAACACTGGAAGCATATCTCAGGCCATATCCAAATGTGCCTCACGAGTATCTTAACACATGCTTCACAGCTACCCAATGCATCTGTTTCGGCTGACTCATGAACTGGCTAAGTGCACTCACTGCATAGAAAATATTTGGTCTGGTGTTAACCAGATACATCAATGATCCAATCAATTGTCTGTAAATAGTCGGATCAATCAAGTCTTAATCGAAAGAAGACTCACTCAACTTTAGATTCGACACCATCAGTGTAGCCATGGACTTACAGTCCAACATCCCAAATATCCTCAAAATTTCAACTGTATACTTCCCCTGACTCAGGAAGATCTCATCAGTTCTTTGCCACACCTCTAGTCCCAAGAAATAGTGCATCATGCCAAGATCCTTCATTTCAAACTCAAAGGCCAACTCATATTTGCACCAAGCAATGAGGCTCTCTACTCCGGTGAGAAATAAATCATCAACGTACAAGATCAAAATCAAGGACTCACCATTAACAACCTTATAGTACAGGTTGGCATCAGCAACACTCTTGTTGAAGCCCAAACTCATCAGGTATCCATCAATCCTCACATACCAAGCTCGAGGTGCATGCTTGAGTCCATACGGGGCCTTCTTCAACCTGCACACATGGGACTCCTTCCCATGAATCGCAAAACCATTTGGTTGCTCGATGTACACCTCTTCCTCAATCTCTCTATTGAGGAAGGTTGTCTTCACATCCATTTAATGTAGTCTCCAACCCATGGTTGAAGCAAGGGCAATGATCATCCTAAAGGAGGTGTACCGAGAAACAGGAGCAAATGTCTCCTCATAGTCTATTCCCTCTACCTGAGAGAATCCTCTAGCCACAAATCTCGCTTTGTGCTTTTCGATGCTCCCGTCAACTGCATGTTTGATCTTATAGATCCACTTGGAAGTCACCACAAACTTCCCCTTAGGTCTCGAAACAATATCCCACACAACATTCTTCATGATGGACTGATACTCCTCCATCATGGCATCTCTCCATACGTGTTGACTAGATGCCTCCTCATAATAGGAAGGCTCAGAATCAATCATGTGGCTCATCGCTGCAACATAGCTCGAGAATCTCTAAGGTCTCTTGCTCTCTCTGAAAGTACCACGGGGAGTTGCATGTCCCTTTGCCTCCTGCAAAGTTTGACAAGCCCATGTAGGCCTTTTCCAGCCTACTGCAATATCTCTAGGAACATCAACAGGATCTACAGGATCAACTGGATCAACAGGCTCAATTGGCTCCCTCTGAACTGTTGAGGGATGAGGGGGAGAAGACACAATCTCCTCCTACTTCTCACTGTCAATCTCCATGTGAAATCCTTTAGATTTCCTAAAGGCTACCTCATCTTCAAAGGAAACATCCCTGCTCACCTCAATCTGTCTCTGATCTGGGATGTAGATCCGATATGCCTTCGAAGACTCATTGTACCCAACAAATGTACCCTTCCTGCCTGAATGGTCTAGCTTCATCCTTTTCTCCTTGGGTACATGAATGTATACAGGACACCCAAATATCCCGAGGTGTCCAACCTCATGCTTCACTCTGGTGAAAGCCTCCTCGTGAGTCATGTTCCTCAAAATCTTATGAGGGCTCCTATTCTGAACATACACTATGGTCATGGATGCCTCTACCCACAAAAATATAGGCAAACTCCGATCATGAATCATCGCCTTAGCTGCCTCAATAATAGATCTGTTCTTTCTCTCTGCAACCCCATTCTTCTGAGGGTTGTAAGGAACAGTGTACCCCCTCTTGATCCTTGCCTCAATGCAGAAATCACAGAAAACCTTGGAGGTGTACTCTCCTCCATTATCTGATCTCGGTATCTTGATCTTCTTTCCAATCAGGTTCTCAACCTATGCTCTGTACTCCTGAAACCTGTCAAGGACTTCTTCAGATTCCTTGGACTTCAAAAAGTAAATCCAAGTCTTTCGAGAGTAGTCATCAATGAAGATCACATAGTATAAGTATCCACTCAAAGAAGCAATTGTCATAGGCCCACACAAATCTGAATGCACCAAGTCCAAGATCCTCTTGGATCTGGTGTCACTGCTCGAAAAAGACCCCTTGGCATTCTTGCCAAGAGCACAACCTCTGCAAATGCCATCATGCTCTGGAAGACCTATCACCATCTTCCCCAAAGCGGGAAGAGCTCTATAATGCAAATGAGCAAGTTTCATATGCCACAACTCACTCAAACTAATAGAATCATGCACCAGGGCCTTAACTGGTCGAACTGTTGATCTGTACAATTGTCCTCTCGGACTCCAATCACACGAGTTGATTCCATACTAGAGTTCTTGTGCCATGCAAGAACCTTTCCATCAAAAAGGCACCCTTGTAGCCTTTGTCCTCCAAGGCTGAAATAGAGACAAGGCTCCTTCTCATCCCTGGTATAAACAATACATCACTCAAATGAAGCAGGGTACCAGAGTCTAACTGGAAGGAAGTGGCCCCAGATCCCTTCACTGTATATCTGGCATCATCACCAAGTACAACATGCAACCGAGAGTCTTTCTCTACTAGATCTGTAAGGTGCTCTCTATATCCAATCATATGTCTGGAAGCACCACTATCAATCAACCAAATATCACTACCAATAGG
Organism: Picea abies; assembly: GCA_900067695.1. Classification (NCBI taxonomy): domain Eukaryota; kingdom Viridiplantae; phylum Streptophyta; class Pinopsida; order Pinales; family Pinaceae; genus Picea; species Picea abies. Next base: position 30,013 of record CBVK0101429654.1, read on the forward strand.
AACCGTACCTGAGAGGGATGAAATGAAGAAGAACTCCTCATCATCCTTGTTTGCATTCCGTGACCTCTTCTGACGTGGCTCTCGGTCAACATGAGCAGTGGAGGCACGATGCTTTCCTTTCTTCCACAAAGGACAATGTCTGGCATAGTGGCCAAACTTCTCACATTTGAAGCACTGAATCTTTGAAACATCCTTCTTTTTATGCTCAGGAGCTAGTTTGGACTTTCCTCCTTTGAATGGTTTGTCGGAACCTCTTTCACTTCCTTTGCCTTTCCTTGCATGAGAAGCAAGGGCTTGACTTTCATCATGATGGGAACCTTGCACGCCTCTAGCTACAAGTTTGGTCTCCTCCTGAGTACAATCTACCCATAACTGATCAAACTTAGGCAATTTGGATCACCCACTGATACTCTAAATGAATGGCTCCCGATAACTTGGAAGACCATTAAGAGTCAACATGACAAGTTCTCTATCTGAGATGATCTCTCCAATGGCGCCCAACTGATCTCTGATCTCAGAAATCTTCATGAAGAAGGTGGCAATTGTATCTGCCTTAGTCATCTTGACATTCTAAAGATGGTGTTTCAAGGCAATAGCTATATTGGTGTTGTTGCTCTCAAACAACTTCCTCAAGGCGTCAAACATTTCTTTAGCTGTCTTCAGTTTGGAGATGTGAGGAATCAAGTGATTTTTCATAGAGTAGATAATGATCTTTGTAGCTCTTGCATCATTCTTCTTCCACTGAGACTTCTCTGAAGCATCATCTAGTTCTGGCACAACTTCTTCCCCAAACTTCATCAGATCACTCTCTTCTAGAGTGATGAGTAGCCTAGACTTCCAAGAGTTGAAGTTAGCGGCTTCATCAAGCCTATCTTCCACCAATACACTTGTCACCATGGCTGCAGAAACCCTGGAAGAACTTTGCTGCCAAAAGTTTCGCTAGAACAAAAAAATTGCTGTCAAACCCTTGCAAACTGCAAAAGGACCAGAACCACTGCCAAACCATAGCGAACTGTAGAAGAACAAGAATCACTGCCAAACCCTAGCAAACTGCAGAAGAACAAGAACTGCTGCCAAACCCTAGCGAACTACAGAAAAAGGCTAGCAAGCTTGTGCAAATGGCTTCTTTCAAGAACACTACTCTGACACCATGTTAGAATTTTATGCTTGTTCAATTTCATTAACTTTCTTTACCATTTCACATTAGCAGAAGCATAAACCATATACAATAGCTGCAGTAAATAACCAGGATCACAAGAAAAAAACCATGCACAAGATACACAAGAATTTATCCTGGGAAACTCTTATACACAAGGGAAGAAAACCCAACAACCTTTCACTAGAATATATATTTGTCCAAGAGAAACTACAAGAGCAGAAGAAAGATAGCACTACAAATCCAGAAGACATCACACTTGTCCAAGAGCGAACTATACAAGAGAGAATGATATGCCAAGTGATGTGATACAAATGAGAGATAGATCTCCTGTATATACATGTCCAAAGTGTGAATTGTCATGTCCAAGTGGTGTCTCTCAATAGAGCCAACTTGAACCTTTAGGTCTTCTGCACAAGGCATGGGCCTTCTCCTTCTCTTGGCGTCACAGTGAAAGGTCTCCTCCATCACGTCACACATGGCTACAACCAATGTGGACCTGTCCAGCTCTTCTAGGGGCTACAACCCACTAGAGAACGATGGGATACAACCCATAATGTCCCAACCACATGGGCTACAACCCAAGGGTCATTGGGCACCAACCCAGTGCAATATCCCAACCACATGGGCTACAACCGAAGGGTCGATGGGCACCAACCCAGTACAATATCCCAACCACATGGGCTACAACCCAAGGGTCACTGAGCACCAACCCAACACAACTTACCAGTCCATCGATAGGTGTCATACTCAACTCAATCCTTCGAGGAGTATCATCACAGGTCAACCCAGCTCAGTCCATCGAGTACGACCTGGGGAATGTCTTGCGAAGCTGCAATCATCAACACCACCAAGGTTAAATAAGGCAAAGAGTATAATTTTCGAGCAAACGGTCTGTAATCAAGAAAGAATTCTTTGCAACATGTTCAAATGCTTCAATTATTAGGGTGACACTTACCATGGTACCAGACTTATTACCTCATGAAGCAAGAACTGTTGTCCTCTTGGGCCAAGTCCATGTGATCAATGTTGCTCTGTTGTTGGTGATGTATGATGGTGCATCAATGAATAGGAGGGGCCCTGTGAGGCTATGTTAGTCAATCTAGCTCTCAGCACTCCATGTCTACTACCTATGGGCCTCCAGACATGATCTCCATAGTTACCCCTAGTATATGGGGGTAACAGGTCATAAAGCACTAGATTGTAGAGCTTATGCAAGAAGTGATCATGTGAGAGATAGAAATAGAGGTTCTTTAAAAACCTCAAAGAATGATTATGGGAGCAACAAAACCAAAATTTCTCATGGGTTTGTTGATAGAAACTACAATTCATTTGCTCCCCTACTTGATTACAATATTGAATGTTATAAGTGCAATAACTATGGGCACATAGCACGTGACTGTAGAAGCAACATAATAAAGTCTCCTAAACAAAACAGGGAAGAAGATGTTCTTACCAAGCATAGAGAAGAATACAAAAGGTGTGGAAAAGGAAGCAAGAAGAACCAAAGAAGGAAGAGTCGACTTGCAATGTATGCTCAAGAAAAAGGAAGCCAATGGTACATTGATAATGGATGTTCAAAACATAGGACATGTGAATTTTCTCTAAACCCAGCAAATGAACCACAAATTTTCTAATTTATAGTTACAGCTAGGTTATTTTCACAAATAAAATTTCACAGTAAAAAAATAATAACCAAGATCTAAAGTAGAAGACAACAACAATCACATCAATAGTACACAAAGATTTTTGGACAATAGTCCCTAGAAAAGCCCTGGAGGGAAAACCAATGCAGCAAATTTGTGGATGTTATTATTCAGCAAGAAAATATAGAGATCTTCTTACAATAAAAATCGACACTGCCAGAATATTGACGAAAACCCCAACGTTAATCTTCAGAGATGAAGTATAGCCTTTTTCTTATCCTTTGGAAACCCAACGCTTTAGCAAAACCCTCAACAAGAGCTTTTGCATAATCCGTATAGCTCTCTGCGTGCGCCTTGCGTCACCCTAACAGCTCCTCTGCAGATCTGGAAATCGACCTCTGCTCAACCTCTAGAAGTGGATCGATTTTTTTCAAGAAATTTCTCCTCTGTCTCACTGCAAATCTTCTCTCACAAACCCTCAGTCAATAACTCCTCTCAAGCTCCAAATCAACTCTCTCTTTTCTCAATAATGCGCCCTCTAGCCAAGTCGATCTCCTTATTAATCCTTGAGAAAGCGAAAACCCTAATCTCATAAGGATGGAGGGTTGAGATTAACTCTCCCTCATTGTCCAAGATGGATGGCTAAGATTAAAACATCCATCACTTAAATTATTTTCACTTTAACCTTCGAAAAGGTGCTCAATAAGTCAAGTGAGATCGGAAGAGCTCCTCTGCAGATCTGGAAATCGACCTCTGCTCAACCTCTAGAAGTGGATCGATTTTTTGCAAGAAATTTCTCCTCTGTCTCACTGCAAATCTTCTCTCACAAACCCTGAGTCAATAACTCCTCTCAAGCTCCAAATCAACTCTCTCTTTTCTCAATAATGCGCCCTCTAGCCAAGTCGATCTCCTTATTAATCCTTGAGAAAGCGAAAACCCTAATCTCATAAGGATGGAGGGTTGAGATTAACTCTCCCTCACTGTCCAAGATGGATGGCTAAGATTAAAACATCCATCATTTAAATTATTTTCACTTTAACCTTAGAAAAGGTGCTGAATAAGTCAACTGAAGTATATAACACATCAACAGTCATTTTCCTAGGTTAGACTTTAGGAAAAGTTAAATTAATCAACTTGACTACTGTTTCATTTTCCTCCACCATGCTAGAGCGTTGCAATGTGTGGAAGACCTTCCTTGCTACATTCTCAACAGGACCGGGGATCATAACAAACTCCTCACCCTAAAGGAAGAAAAAGGAGGCAGTGTTACCTTCGAGGATAACGCTTTTGCAAGGATAGTTGGAAAAGGTACCGTTAGTCTTGATAAGGGAAAGACTAAAACACATAATGCCTTGTATGTTGAAGGGTTAAAACACAATCTTCTAAGTGCCAGTCAAATGTGTGATCAAGGTTACAACCTCACATTTCATTCTAAAGGATGTGAGATAAGGAAAGCAGGTTCAGGAAGA
>CBVK0101429691.1:0-13976 GCA_900067695.1 Picea abies
AAAGCAACATCGATGGTTTTCTTACAGCAAGAAAAGCAACAATAAGGAAAGTGAAAATGATGGAAAACAGGGAAAGAATAAGCTCAGGTGAAGAAGAAAACAGTAAGCAGAGATCACAGATCAGAAGAGATAACACTTTGTGCTTTCTAGAAGTGTAGCTAAGGTCCAAGAGAAAGACTCGTAGGAGGATAAAAGGTAGAGATATTTGAACACTTAGAAAATATTCTAAGTTAGAGAGATCATAAATCTCAGGAGGAAGAACGATAGTGGCCATTGGATCACCAATCCCGACTACCCGATGACCATTAGATGAGCACCTAGTGACCAGAGGAAGTGAAAAAGAGAAATACAGATCTGATCTATTGGATCTGAGTGATGAGGACCAACAACCATAAGATCCAGTATAATTGTGAAGAGGATAATGGACGAGAGCCATCCTCCAATTCTATGAAACACGAAATCACGATGAGATCTAAGTCATTGAATCCAAGGACATGTGATGAGAGATCAACATTTTGTTGACCGAAGAGTCAAAGGAAGGAGGTGCTCTAATATTTGAAGTCACGAAATGTGAAATCACGATAAGATATGGACCATTAGATCATAGAGGGTTGTGGACCATTGATCTAGAGTATTTCATATATCGGGAGTTAGAAGAGTTAGGGTTGGCTCACATTCAAACATTCGAAACATGAAATCATAATAAGATCTAGACTGTCAGATCACCGAGGATATGGACCATTGATATGATATGAATTCCAAGTTTGTGAAGAGGATATATTGACCATTGGATCGAGGACTAATCTGGGTCATCGGATCTAGGAGAAGAACATGTGCCATGAGAGGAGATCCACGTCAGATAGGAACTCATGAAATCCCAAAATGCAGAAGGTAATCATGATCGTTGATTCATGATAAATCTCATACCGTTGATCTGAGGTGATTGAAGTTAGGAGTTCGGGAATCAGAAGAAGGGAGGTGCTCTAACCTCTGACATCGCAAGTCGCAAAATCATGAAATGCCTGTTTTGAATAAGGTTGTGGTCATAGCCAGTGGTCACATTAGCAGAAGACAAGGGAAGGAGCTAGTGTTTCTAGGCTCCACTTCGGAGTTTTACAAGTTGGGAAAATCGAGGTGACTCACAGTCGATCACCCGAAACGCGAAATCACGAAACAAATTTTTCTTGGCATATGGTCACAACGAGTGGACATGTGGGGAGAAACACGCCCGGTGCTAGTTCGCATAGGTAAAGTTCACGAGGAACATATTTGATAAATCAAAAATTCTCTGCGTGTTTAATCCAACAATGTTGATTATCTTGACAATCTGATCGAAGGGTTACTGTTGCACTTCACGGATTATTGATCAGTTACGATTTAGTTAGCAGAACTGAATCATAGTTCTTGAACGATTGGCGATTTGGTTGCTTGGAAGTTTTATTTGGAGATTCGAAGTGTAACTAAATGGAAGGATTGTATAAAATAAATACGATGTGACTGAGTTAGGTTGGTTGTTCTCACTGGAAAAATGAGTTGAACTGGGAGAAAGGAAAATCACAGTATGCACAGTGTGAGATCAAAGGAAAATCACAGTATGCACAGTGTGAGATCAAACTCAGAGATGAGAAACAGAAGCTGAACAAAACATAAAATGTGAAGAGAGAGGAATGTACACATACCAAAGATAATGAGAGGAACAAAGAAATAACTGATAGAAAGAGACAACAAGTCAAGTCAAGTATGAACATAATAGAAGAATAGTGAAGCAGAAAAGAATTGTAGAACAGAGAAGGGGTGATAAGAATTGATATATCTGTATTGTTGGTTATTCAATCATTTATTTGTAATCAGGGAGGTAGGGAGGATTTTAGTCCTATTTTATTCAAGTTGGTGCTTGAATACTGGAAGTTGTAGCTTTCATCTAGTTTTGGCTAGAAAACAGGGTGGCAGGGTGGTGCTAGGGAAAACATAGAGTTTTCTGTATGCAATTCGGTGCCTGTATAAGTGGAAGTAGGTTCTTCCATCCAGTTGGTGCTGGAACACTCAGGGAGTTGGTTTTTCCTTCTAGTGGGTGCTATAGAAACTAGAGAGTTGGTTCTCTCAGCAAGTTGCAGCTTGTAAAATAGAGGTGGTAGCCTAATTTTGATTTGGTGCTCAAAGATAGATGATGTACATAACATAAAATATTGTCTATCATTCGAAGAAGAAGAGGTTTTATCCCTTTATGGGTTTCCTCGTGAAACTTTGTCTCTGTGTATATCATATGTGTGATTGATGGTTATTATTGAGTTGGTTCTCTCAGCAAGTTGCAGCTTGTAAAATAGAGGTGGTAGCCTAATTTTGATTTGGTGCTCAAAGATAGATGATGTACATAACATAAAATATTGTCTATCATTCGAAGAAGAAGAGGTTTTATCCCTTTATGGGTTTCCTCGTGAAACTTTGTCTCTGTGTATATCATATGTGTGATTGATGGTTATTATTTATGTTGTTCATATCTTGTATAATATTTATGGTCACTTGGTGAAGTTTAAAAAATGTTTTAATAAACATAATATTGTTTAAGCACAGTAACAACTGATTCACCCTCCCTCTCAGTTATCGTAGTAATTTCAACACACCTTAACCATTTGAAGGAAGATAGGAGCATGGATATCGTGAAACACGAAGTCTCGAAAAGATTAGAACCATCCATCATCAGAGGACAGGTGGCAACAGATATGGGGTGTTCATGGAAACAGATATCAGGAGATTTGCAAGGAACATGGGAGTAAATTCACGAAATCATTATGGACCATTGGATCCAGGGTGACAGGTGGCAGAGATCCATATACGTTAGAGGATCAAAAGTTCAAGGAGATTGGAGATGAAACAATCCTATCCATCCATCAAGAGGGACATGTTTAAGAAATCGTGAGGCATGAATGCATGGTTAGATCTAAGCTATCAGATCGAAGAAGGAGCATGGACCATTGATTTCTGCAGAGAAGATTTTGGGGATTTGAAAATCGAAAGATTGGGACTCAAGAGATTTGGTGGCTTATATGCAAAACACCCGAGGTCCCGAAATGAAAAACGCCTTTTCTGCAAGCGTGTGATCACAGCCTATGGTCATGTGAAAGAAGAAGCTTGTGCCTGGGGCTTGTTCACACAGGTCGAGTTTCATAAGGACATGTGGATATTTGTTAGAGATTCCAGCAGGGAATCGAAGATCTACTTCGACTCATAGATTTGAACAATCTAGTGACCACGAGGTCAATGGACCCTACCGAGGTATGGGGGTTTGCACCAACGAGTCTTCATCTATGCGCTCTTCTCTACAACAGACTCCATAATCTATAGAGTGATATTCTCTTTTAGTATTTCTTCAGCTTCCAACTTAATGTTTTCCATCTATCCCTTGGTTGTATCCATCTATGTCAACATATTCTCTACATCTTCCTCCAATGGCTCCAGCTGAGCTTTCCTCGACTGCTTCTTTGTTTGCACATTCCTAAATTTTTCTTGTAAATTCTTTAACCCTTTCATGCTCCTCAACCTATCATATATGTTCATTTCCTTATGCTTTTTCTTCAAATCCTATGCGATTTTGTTGACTCCATCCTCCTTTTGTTCCAATTCCTACAACTTTTCATCCTCCTGCAAGCTTTCCATAGTTGTGCGCAGCTTTCGTATAACTCTGTAATTTCCTGGATAATATGCACCATGTTCTCCATGTTCCCGACTACCTCCTGATCTCTCTTTGATGTAACTTCTGGTGGCATGATTGGTTTCAAAAGTTCCATCAAGTTTGTCATATGGCTCTTATATGTCTCCATGGTTTGTGAATATCTTCCAATATTCTCTTATGTTTGTAAGTGCTCCCCTTCCTATGCGATAGTCAGAATTGAATTGAATACCTCTTCTATGTGGTGCTTTATCTGGCCAGTGCACTTATTTGCCTCATCCATATCAACCTCCACTTCGTTGAGGGTTATCTTCAGTGTGGCCCTTATGTCCTTAGCTACTTGTAACTCTGTCACATTTGCACGTGCTCTTGATTGGATCTCTTGTGCTACACTAACTTTCATTTTATACAATGATTTAGTGGGGACCTTGGCCAATGCCAAGTCTAAGTCTAAGTGGTCAATATCCTTCATCTATTTCTATTTTTTCTCCTCATCCATCTGCAACATCTCTTGAGTGATAGAAAAATTCTCACTTCCTGACACTATAATTTGGACTATCTTTTGCACATGCATTGTCTTTTCCTGAACAATATGTTATGGATGTGCCTTTTCCTTTTGTTGTGATGCATTCAATTGAAATTGTGCCAAATTTTCCTTAACTTCTGAAAGATTCTTAATGATATCCTCTCTTTTATTCTTGGAATCATCCCACAACTCGGTTGAATGGTCCTATACTTTTTTCGCAACCAAATCTACGTCATCTTCTGTCAATGTCAACTCCAGGATGATTTTTTGCACCTTCATATTCTTTCTTTGGCCTACTTCATGTAGAACCTTCCTCTTCATTGGTAGGATTTATGTATGCGTTGAAGTTGTAGGTACTTCTATGTTCGGGATATCTCCTCCTCTTTGTTCCTCATGCGTAGGAATAATTTTTTCCTTCTGTGTGCTTCTACTAATATCCTTTTGTTGTTATTCTTCATTATTCACTTTGGCGCAATCCTTCTCTTGCGTTGTTGGATTTTGAGTAGTCTTTTGTCTAGGTTTTCTCAATGTCTCACTCCCTCCTATATCCTTTACACGCTCAACAACCTTCCTTGTATTAGCTGCTAGACTATTCAATTTCTGTGATGTGTGATATTTTATTGGTTGTTTTTCTTGTTTCCCCATCTTTGAGGTCATTGGTACCTTCCACTCATTTGGCCAGTATTTCATATCCCATTGGAATTTATCTCCAGTGACGCAATACCTCACTTACAACCAATTCTTCTTTGGGTCATTTTTGGCCTGAATCCATACATTGTGTCTAGATACCTGAAAATTTTCTATGTTCTTATGATCCTCCACCACTCCTGGTGGTATCCTCCATGTCTCAGCTACCTTTTCTTTTATTTAATCAAAATACATTGCAAATATAATGGAGTTGGACTTCCTTTCTTTTGTGGTTGAAGTATGCCACAATGTTGCATATTGTGTTGCGTGACACTTTCCTATCCTTCTCTTGAAGTCTTTATTCTCCTCCTCGCCTCAGAAAGGGAATAGTTAGTTAGCTGGATCTAGAAGAGAGAAAGAAAGTGGGTAAGATGGATTTAGTTAGACAAGGGGAAGGTAGGTAAGTTCGTATGAGTCCCTACGGAAGAAGGCCATGAAACCCAACACCTTGTTCAAGTGAGAAAAATCAGAATATAAAGCCAATTAGGGAAGATATACTTGTTGGTGTGGTTGGATTAAATCCACTTAAGAGAGACAAAATGCACTGTATTTAGTGTGTCTCCATCCCACCAATGCTATGAGTATGATCATCCATGAGTAATGGAATTTTGTGCCTAATTCTTGTGCATATTTTCAATCATCCAAAAATAATTTCAGTAAGTATGGACTCCAGCTAAGTAAAGTCCCCTTCGTGCACTGCGTGGTTGTTTCTATCACTCCTGCTAGTGCTTATTCCTTGCGACATTTCCTCAACAATTTACATGACATTATCTTAGTTTCCAATATTGTCATAGGTTCATTGATCCTACTAATTATAATTCACTAGGACCCTCTCATTGTTCCATATGTCTTATTCATTTCCTCTACTAGAGCCTTCTCCTTAGTTTTTTCATCTAGATATTGTTTAGACTTCTCTCCATCAATTGGAAGACCTGTGATTGTTGCAATCAAATCAACATAGATTGATACCAGCATGTCCATCCACAGAATACCCCCATGCACTATTTCCAATAGTTGTTTGACGAAGTTATTCACATCCTTGCCCTCTACAAAATGAGGGATTTCCAATAGGTTCATTATCCTTGTGTTTTACAACCTTGTAATCCACTGCTTTGGTTCTAATATTGGAACTCCAGACGAAATTATCCCTTTTATTTCCATATATACATGTGGCTCAAATTCAAGGAATTTATCACTGTTTGCTACGTCAGGGTCTGTGTACCTCAATTTTTATACACATCCTAAAATTTTAGGAAGGCTTGTCACTCCTTCTGGTATGCGCGGTAGTGCTATTTTGACTTATGCATGTTTGTATGATGACCTCTGTATTGGTTGTTTCCCCTTTCTCTTTTTTTTCATGGTGGATGGCCCTAATTCCTGGTGTGCATCCTCTTCTACTTCTGCGTCTAAATCTAGTTCACCTATAACATCTTCCACTTGCACATGTTCGACACGATCTCTACAACAGGTTGTTTCTCTACTTCATCACGTGCCCTAGGCTCACCTGATTTTTTTCTCTCGTCATTTTCCTCGTTCATCTGTTTCGACGCTCCCAAACCCAACAGTTGTGTGGGGTTTTTTTCTTCAATAGGGTTTTTACTTTTACCCTTGATCCACATCTATCTTCTTAGTGAGTGGCTATTGTTCTTTGACAAGTGTTAGGATAATTGGTTCCTCGACAGGTGATGGGATCGCATCCACGTCGATAATTCCTTCTAGATGAATAGGGTTTTCTACCTTTGTGATTGTTTTCTCTATAGACTTTTCATCACTTTGTGTGTTTCCTGCCACTATACTAGGAGATCCGAACTTATATGGTGCCATTCTACTAGATCTCGAAGGAATTTCTCTAAATCCTCGCTAAACCCCCTCGGAAATACCTACTCGTGCTCAAATTTCTCTCCTTATCTCTCGTCTGATACAAGTCACAATGAGGATTATCTTGCAAGTTTCTTGCTTTTATAAGTTATGTCATAAATGCTTTGTTGTATTCCACTTTTCTAGTCATCGTCTTTCTTTTTTCAACCGCTTTTTGTCACAGCGCATTGCGTTCATATTTTTTTGTCACGCGGTGTCTTCAGGTTCTGTCATACCACTTACTAACTTTTGTTGTGAATTGTCTCCTTCAACTATTTTTCTAACACTTATCCATCTACCTACTTCTTTTTGTTTTTTTCTCAATTTTCTACTTTTTTCTTCCTTTTTCTTCGTTTTCTAATTTTTTCTTCCTTTTTCTTCTTTTTGACTCCTACTGTATACAATACATATAATTCATTTTTTTGTGATACAACTATTGAGGGTTAGTAGGTCAACTATCCTATACAGTTTCAGATGACTACCATTCACCAATCCTTGAATCTCCTTGCCTGTTAAATCCTGCAGTTGCACAACACCTCCATCTGTGACAGACTTTATCTCATATGATCCTATCCAATGCATCATGAATTTCCCTAGGTGGTTTTAGTATTTGTTATCATAGAGGAGAATCATATCTCCTTCCTTAAAGTTATTCTTCTTGATGTGCCTATCATGCCAAGCTTTATTCTTTTCTTTCTCTACTTCTTGATGGAAACCAGCTATGATCATGTCTTCTTCTTATTCCATGAGTTGAGCCAATCTTTCTTGTACTGTACTTCTTGATATAGGTGTCTTTCTTGAGATACGCCTCTTTCTTGATATGCGCCTCTTTTTTTCATGTTTATCAACTTTTGTTTTATCTTTTTGTTTATATACTAGATTCGGCCTATAAAGTCTCTATTTGATTGGTCTGGCATCTGGTCTTTGATTAATCTTCATTTCTCCAAATTCTCTTGCTCCCCTTGTCATCTCTGAAAATGTTGTTGGAAACAGATCATTGTCTCCGAAATTATTTTGACACTGAAAAGTTGGAGTTTCTCTTACCTCTTAACCAATCCATCCTAGTGTGTGCGTCATTATTTCACATATTTTGATAGATAGCTCATGAAAACACTGCAACTAATTCTCCAGACCTATGTTAGAGTCTGAAGCACAATAACTAATGCTCCTCCACCTTAGCATTCCATCTATTTTTGGGTTAATGTAGTCTTCCTCTTGCATGGTAGTTCTATACAATTGGTTTATATCTTCTATAATGAATTTTTTTGTTGCAGGATCCACATACCTTCCTCCTTCTAAGGGATCCAATGGTGCAATAACTTTGTACTCTCTTGATTCAAATATCATCTTCCTGGTCTTCAAATTGATGATAGTCTAATTATCAAATGCCCAATCCAGTCCCAATAGTGTTGAATAGAGTGTAGAGTTATCCACTATGTCAATAACTTCAAAGTCTTCCATGGTGCATGCACCATATAGATCTACCGGTATCCCCTTTAATATACTAATTGGCACCACTTTGTGATGAATTGATAGCTTCAACTAAATAGATGAATTCCCTAGTGTAGGTTCCCCAATGGCTTCCCATGTCTTCTTAGGAAGAACATTTGCTTCAGACCCTCAATCTAGTATGTTATCCCCCATATTAAAATATCCAATGTTTTCATTCAACCTGAACTCCCTACTTGTTCTTGTCTTCTTACGGACCCGATTGACTGTCTTATTTTTTAATTTCATCTCTTCTCCAGAATTTCACTTCTCTAACAAACTCTGTAATACTTGTAAAGAGTTTTAATCATTCAAAAACTTCACACAAGACCCAAAATGTTTTTTTAGATTACTTACTTGTTCTTAAGGTTTCCCTATGTTGGTCTCATCAAATAAGTGAGGCATGTCATACACTGGTATATCATCTCCTGGATTTTTTCCCGAAGTAGACACAATATTCTCCTTCAAAATACCATGTCTAGCCTCCTTGAATGTCTCCTTCTCCTTGCGCACATCAAAATGGTGTTCAGGTGTTTCATTCTTTCTGACCCACTGGTGTTGGTCCTAATTATTCTTTGTTTCATTTTCTCTTGTCTTGGATCCACCTCTAGTAACTATATTGATCTTATTCCCATCATCTTCTCTAGTTTCCACATCAATCCACTAAACATTCTGATTGTTCTGATTCCTTTTTCATGTATCTTTTTCATCAATGTCAGAGATTCTTATGTATCATGATCTGTTGCATGAAAATACATACATGAATATGGTGGCTATGGGAAATATCTTGCATAATTTCCAGGTTTCTAACAATTGTGACAAGTTATTGGTCCTCTACCTCCTCCAAATCCTCTTCCAGCATGACCTCCTCCTTTGTTTCCTTGATTGTCTCCACGCAGTGTATCATATTGTGGTGTCTGATTATACTGTGGCTACGCATTATTATATTACGGTGGTGGTCCAAATCGTTGCAAGTTATTATACTTCATTTTTGTGTTATTATACTGTGGTGGTGTTGTAAATTGTTGTACAAATTTTCTTTTCATCTATTCATCTTGCACCCTATATGTATCTAAAGTACTTTCCTTCATTATTTCCAAAGTTCTGCAGTCTGTGTCTTCATGTCCTACTGACTTGCAAAAATTAAAAAATGTAGTCTTGGGAATTGTTTGATACTTTTGCATCATGGGACAAATAAGGATCATGTCCATGTGTTCTACATATTTCACACCATGGCCCTCCTTTGGTCCTAATTATTCTTTGTTTCATTTTCTCTTGTCTTGGATCCACCTCTAGTAACTATATTGATCTTATTCCCATCATCTTCTCTAGTTTCCACATCAATCCACTAAACATTCTGATTGTTCTGATTCCTTTTTCATGTATCTTTTTCATCAATGTCAGAGATTCTTATGTATCATGATCTGTTGCATGAAAATACATACATGAATATGGTGGCTATGGGAAATATCTTGCATAATTTCCAGGTTTCTAACAATTGTGACAAGTTATTGGTCCTCTACCTCCTCCAAATCCTCTTCCAGCATGACCTCCTCCTTTGTTTCCTTGATTGTCTCCACGCAGTGTATCATATTGTGGTGTCTGATTATACTGTGGCTACGCATTATTATATTACGGTGGTGGTCCAAATCGTTGCAAGTTATTATACTTCATTTTTGTGTTATTATACTGTGGTGGTGTTGTAAATTGTTGTACAAATTTTCTTTTCATCTATTCATCTTGCACCCTATATGTATCTAAAGTACTTTCCTTCATTATTTCCAAAGTTCTGCAGTCTGTGTCTTCATGTCCTACTGACTTGCAAAAATTAAAAAATGTAGTCTTGGGAATTGTTTGATACTTTTGCATCATGGGACAAATAAGGATCATGTCCATGTGTTCTACATATTTCACACCATGGCCCTCCTGTAAATAAAGGCATTCCTACTCCCAAATACTGCGCAAATGTTGGACACTCATTCTTATGATGTCCTTATGTTCTACATAGTGTGCACCAAACATATTCCCTCTTTTCATTTCCCTTATTCTGATTCAACTGAAATGTGAGGTTCTTCATATCTTGTCTCGGCTCATCCAAAACTAGATTTGTATTCTTATATTGATTATCCTCCAATTGCAAGGCTTCTTATAAAGTCTCAACCTAACTTTGGAAGTTCTACTGCCTTAATGGATACTTAAGATGTGGCAATAATGAATTAACAAATAAGTTCATATGTTGTATATCTGTGATAGGGTACTTCAATTTACCTTTCAACCTCTTAAACTTTTGATCAATCTCCCATACTAACTCACCTGGATTCCATTTGATCTCTATCATCTTGTTCATGATTTGATCCTATGAACTTGGTCTCTGAAATTCATTTATTAATGTCGTCACATCTGTGACAGTTGTAGGCACTCCTTTTGGACTGTTTACTGTGAGGCCCATATACAAGTTCAGTATGTGGTCTCTAAATGTAATTTCCAACTACGAAACTTTTGTATCTTCATCTGTAATATGCTTAGCTTCCCAAATCTTCTCACAAATAAAAAAATTCTTCTCTGGGTCCTCCAACTCTTCTCCATGGAACGCCGGTAACCTAATAGTTGGATATTCTCCTGAAATTGTGAATTTTGTTGTACTACCACCTTTGTATAGTGTAGATACCTGAATACTACTAGATAAACTTATACTTCTACTTGAATTTCCACTAGACCCTCATCCTGTAAAAATCCTTCTACTACTAATCAATTGTTGGCTAACCGATTCTTTCTCTTTAGATGTCTTAGTCACATATGGGGTTGTGGGTTCCACACTAATTCAGATCTAGAATGGAGAGTCTTCTTCTGTATCGAACCCTTGACCTTTTGTTTTCATCTCATATGTGGTGCACATGATTTCCTCAATCTTCCCCATCGCACAGAGATCCTCTACCTCTTCCTCATCATTGTCCAAGCCCTCACGCTCGACTACTTCCCTCTTCTTACTATTGATCTTATACTAGTAGGGTCATCTGCTGCGTGTCACTCCCGCTCTACTCAATATATCCTTGGTTTGTTTCTCATATATCATAATGGGTTCAATTTATTCCTTCTTTTGGCCTCTCTCCAGATCCCTCTCCATATCTCAGATCTTCCTTAGTGTTTCCCCCAGTTCCCCCATGTGTGCAGAGTGATTTAGTTGTATGACGCCATTGTCAACAAGCCTTTATCACGTAATAGAATCTTGATCGATGTGTAAAGTGACCTAATGTACCTCCCTCTTGGTCCCTTCAAAAATTCATTCTTTGCAGCAGTGTATGACTTTGCAGTATCGACTACAAACTCTATAATAAATCCTGCAATAATATTGTCTAGCCATAAATCCACTACACACGTGAATTTATTATCAACTCTTTCCAAACGCGTGATACTATCAGTAGTCCACTCTAATGTTATCATCCGATTAGTGGGATGAGTATTCTTCAACCTCAATATCCACTCTTGCAACAAATCTGGGAAATAACAAAAAAATGCATCATGCAAATCAGTAAACACATACATGTCCAAATACTGGAGTGGTGTATACATGGAGATTTTATTATTTTTCTGCACAAACTCGAGTTGTTTTGTCTCCAACCATATTTCAATCTCCTACTTAGTCGGATTCCATGGTCTGAACATCCCCTTATACCACTACATTCTCTTCATTGTCCTTCTCATCAAATCCCTTCTAAGCTATTCTTCTGAGTTCCGACCAGAAATAGAACCATTTATTGGAATATTTGGGTCAACCCGAGTTCTAACTTTGGTTTCCAAAAAAACCCTACAAACCATCAACCCTTATGGAGACCAGAAGGAAATATTGCGCATAGATTGCATAACTCAGTCTCACTCGAATGGGTGACTACAAGAACCAGATGTCTACATTCATGGAAGGGATGGTGCTCATGGGGATGTTAGGCATGCATTTTACTACAAATATATCAGATCTACCATTCTATAACGATATCCATTCATTACGGTTTATTCTTTGAACGATTATTGTATTGTCCTTGGGTGTCTCTATTGGCTTTTTCCCCTCTCATACCATGGATGATTAAACCCTTCTACCTCAAGGGACATCTAGGACAAGGGAGGTCTCATTTTTCTGATGGCACTTTGGTTCACCAACAACACTTCATTGACAGATGCCTCTCCATTGGAAAATGCGATATTCCAGTTAGCTTGGAGGGAAAACAAGTAACATTGAGTCGACAGTTATGGACTCACAATTATATTAAAACCCGCTTCTTGGTAGACCCTCGTTAGAGAACATGAGAGTTGTAGCATCTTCGGTATTAGGCCTATTCCAATTCATGCATGAAGGACATGTGATTATTTTCCACATAAAGGATGACCCAATGGAAGACGAAAAGGTAGAGTTTATGTAAGTTCCTTATGTCCAGGCATAGCCTCCCGTGCAAACATCCCCACCTCCTAATGAGAAAATCATCCCTATTGGCCCCTAATCCAACTCATTATCTTCTTAACATAGAGAAAATTGGGGCACTTCCATCATCAGAAGAAGAGTCAAACCTATTGAATGCCTTCAGCATCAACATGCTTACACTTTCCCCCTGCGAGGACTCAGATGATTTAATTCAAACAAAGGAGGGGGGCCTTCTTCAAACACTATGAATTGACTCAGCATGGGACTCACCAGCTTCCATCACATGAGGAATATTTGACTTCCACATGTGTGTCGTCATCAAAATCATTATCTCAGGAGGAATATTTCACTTCCACTTCAGATTCAGATCATGTTTGTGCAGAGTGCCAAGAAGTGACAATTCTAGATCAGGAAGGACAACAACAGAGGCTGATTTACATTCTAGAGTTAGTAGATTATCTACTTTTCAACTGCACCAGTCAGTTAATCTTCAACAATCATTATTTCTCCTGGATTTCTCTTTCTTGGAAGAATTTACGCTAATTTGCATTTTCCTTGACCAAAGCCTTTTGACATTGACCTTGAAATAAAAGGGATATAGCTCTCTAAAGTCTATTGTTTTAACGATGCATGTTGGGATTCAATTCACTCTTAAATGCAACTGTTCCGAAATGGGTTGGAGAAAGTTTCACTCTTAATATTATCTAGGCCTTTCATAGTGTCATAAATTCAATTTTCATTTAAGCACTCTTACTATAGGGAAGGGAGGAATTTTGTATCGAATGGATAATTGGGAGAGGCCCTTTTTCCAATAACAATGCAAATATAGGTGTGGATCTTTACTCCCTATGGAGTTAGACAAAATAAGGCTAACCGTTCTAAATAATTGGAGTAACGACGTGCCTTTCTGGATGATTCATTGGACACTATGAGGGTCCTCTCGCGGACTCTAACGAGGCTATCTCTCAGTATCTAGGAATGTTTGTGTGGATTATTGGTTGGTAAGATACTCTTTCTATGAATCGGTTCAATTCCTAGGTCTATTATATGTTTGTTTTTTGGCTCTAGCCACCCGCGGGTCTTGTTGTCTCGTCTAGGTGTCGTCTAGCCTCTCCTTATGCGTGTTTCTGGCTGGTAGTGACCCTTTGGCTTGGTACAAGTACTTCCCTTGGAGAGATAGTTGGACAGGTGATTAAACCCTATACTCTACATTATGAAACTAATAAACCACAAAGAGATCCATACTAATCCCCTTCCCCTAGACTCAACCCCCCCCCCCCCCTCGAACAAGAATTTTGTTAAGGTCCTAACCCACACATAGGTAGATCAATGTATTCGGA
>CBVK0101429694.1:0-12691 GCA_900067695.1 Picea abies
CTCTTCCGATCTCACTTTATGTGACCACTACCACTAACAATAAACTTCAATGCTAACAGTTCGATGAATATTGGGTGGAGTCCGCCTTTTTTGGCACCCATTTGCCATTTTTAGAAGTGCTAACTCCCGCTACTCCAGATTTGGTGGAGTTTTTTTGGGAAAAGGGGACAGAACTTGTTTTTGGCATAACTTCTTCTACAGGAAACCATTTGGGACAAAATTTTGGTCGATTTTGGGTATTCTCAGCATTTTGGAGCGACTGGAACAGGTTCCAGAGACAACAGAGGTGTCCTTCAGCCATTTTTATGTCAGATTAGCTTGAGGAGCCATCAGGGCCTTGAGGGAAAAGGAGCTGCATTGGATCAGCCTTCACTATTTTAGGTGAAAACATAGTCATTTTAAGCTTCTTTATGTATTCTGAATTCGTTTTCATAGCTGGTTTGGCTTGTTTTAGGCCTTTTTCTCATTGTAATACCATTTTGAGCATGAATAGATCAAGGACATGCCCATTGGGAGCCTTGGACCCGACAGATGTAGCCCAGGAGGGGTGAACTGCCTCATCATGTGTTGTGTGTTTATGGTGAAATTATTTTGCTGTGTTAGACAAATTTAAGATTGTTAAACAGTAAACTAAAACAATACTCCCTCACACAAAAATTTTATAAACAGTGATTAAAAACACTTTGCACATTTATTTTCAATGGAAATGAATACTTTGAACAACAATACAAATACTTTCATTTTCATATCACTTACTCCACCCCTCCTAGATCATACTTGCCTTAACTTGTTGGAGATCTTCCTTCCCATCTAAGGTTGGTTCATGTTCCCATGCATCTTCCCAGAAAAGAACCGGATTTCCATCACACACCTCCCATAAGCTTTGTTGTTGTACCAATCCTATGTTGTTCCAAGCGTAATTCTAAATTAAAGGGCCTGTGCGCTCCCCTTCTAATCTAATCCATTCTTCTTGTGGGCTATCCGTGGCATATTTTACCCTCCAAATCTTTTCCCATGGTGCTTCGAGGATTTTTATCCATCTCCAAAATATTTTGGTTGCCAAAAAGCCTTTCCCATACTCTAAGGGTCTTTAATGCCCAGACAACATGGCTCTTTGAGGCACAGATCATTTCTAACGCAACTAACACCCACTTATTTTCTCTATGCGCTCCTCCCCATAAGAAATCATGTTGTAGATTGCAGATCTTCTTTAAAATAGTAATGGGAGCTGCTAACACGAAAAATGATTATAGAGGAATTTCCATTAAGTCTGACTTACTTCGAAGGATTCTCCCTTAGAGGGTAAGAAATCTATGGGTCCAAGTGTTCAATTTCTCTTCCAACTTCATGAGGAGCTCCTTCCATAATGTATTGTGTATTGCTTTATCTAGAAGAGTAGCCCCCAAATACTTTTATGGGAGAGAGGCTTGTTGGAAGCCTAAGATGCGGGCAATGTTTGTTTGAGTCAACATAGGAGTGTTAAAGAAAAAAACTTGAGACTTATCCAAGTTTATAAGAGCGCCCGAAGTTTCCATGAACACTTCCATGACTCTCTTAATGGCCACGACTTCTCTTAATGACAGTTGACCCATAACCAGGGTGTTGTCTACAAATTGGAGGTTAGGTAGGGGATCAACTTAGGGATGGATGGAGAGTCCTTTGATTGATCCCTCAGCTAGATCCTTTTAAATGAAGCGCCCCAGCCCTTCAACTAGAATTATAAGCAGTTAGGGGGACAAAGTATCCCCATGTTGAATACCTTTGGATGATTTGAACACTGTAGAGAGAGAATCATTGATAAACAAAGAGAAAAAGGCCGAGGATACCAAGGTTGTAACCCAGATGATCCAATCTGGATCAAAACCAAAAGCCTCCAACATTATTCCAAGGAAATCCCAATTGATTCAATCATAAGCTTTAGACATATCAAGCTTAATCAACATCCTTGTCTAGCCACTAAACTTAAGAGAGTGGATGGCTTCGTGAGCTACGATTATCCCATCCAGGATTTGTCGTCCCTCCATAAAACACCCTTGCTTAGGCGAGATGACATTATGTAGGAGAAGCTTCAATCTATTAGTTGTAACTTTCATGATAATTTTGTAAATGACATCGCATAAAGAAATGGGACAAAACTTATGTGTCGTGTTTGCTTCCCATTCCTTGGAAATCAGTGTGATGAAGGTGGCATTGAAGGCCTGCAATATGGACTTGGAGGACGGAGACTCCTCCACTACTTCCAAAATTTCCTCGCCAATGACTTTCCAATAAGATTCAAATAAATTTGTAGTGAAACATCCAGCCCTCAACTTTACCAGTTGCCATTTCTTTTACTGTCTCCTCCACCTCTTCTAGAGTTATTGGTCTCATAAGACTTCAGTTTTGTTCCAGAGAGATTATACAAGGGATGGTCTCCATTATATTCTGATTGCATCCTCCCTATTGACCTCAGGCTCTTTTAGAATATCACTAAAGTGATTCACTAGTTCCCTCTCAATGTCATCATGGTTTTCCAGTAGTTCGCCCCTTATAGATTTCAAGGGAAAAAATTGGTTTTGGCTTCGTTTTTGAAAAAGTGAGTTATGGAAGAATTTCATGTTTTTGCCTCCTTCCCGTACCCATCAGACTCTAGATTTGTGGCACCATAACATCTTCTTCTATTTTTCCCTTTTGGTTAATTCCAGGTGTAGTTGCTCCTCTCAATTTTTTAGTTATGGGGATTTGCCTTCTTACATTACCTCTTCCTAAAAAAAATTCATATCTTCTTCCAACTGTTTATTTTCCTAAAAAATGTTTCCAAATGTTGTCTTGTTCCAATTTCTAATATGTGTTTTGATGTGCTTAAGCCTCTCTTGGAATTGGTAAATCTTCATTCCATATTGATCTAGTTTTTACTTCCACCAATCTTTTATATTTTGAAAGAAATCTAGGTAACCCATCCAAAAAATTTCAAACCAAAAGGGCTTGGACCGAGGTTTCATATTGTTGTCCCATGTCAGAGTGATGGGCCAATGATTTGATCTGTAATACAGCCTGGCATCCCCAGAGATAACTTGTTGAGATTGGAAAAAGGTCACTGATACTAGAAATCTGTCCAGGTGCACCGCAATTTGTTTCTACCTTCCTCTCCTATTGTTCTAGGTGAACCAACCATTGTTAGAACGTACATCTATGAGCTTGAGCTATTCAATCAACTCCCGGAATGCAATTTTTTTCTCATATAATCTTCTCACCCCCCCCCCCTTTTTCTCGTTAAGGGATGCTATCAAGTTGAAATCCCCTCCTATGATCCACTTTTGTTTTTTCATGATCAATCCCAGTAGGTCGATTTCCCTAGGAAATCCCTTTTTAATGCCGGAGACATTGGTCCATAGGCATTGGAAACATACCCCAGACCATTAGTGCCCATAATTCTATACTTGATCGTTAATATTCTAGCGATTGCGAGAATATTTCAACTCTTAGGATATGTCGGTTCTAAAAGAAAGTGAGCCCCCTCGAGTCACCTTCAACTTCTATGCATTCCATCTCACACACCTTCTATATCTTTTGAGTTGTTCTCTTCATTGCGAAACCATTGCATTTAGTTTCCTGCAACATCACCAATTCTGTTTTTTCCTGACCATTTTTCTTTTGTAATAACATGTGTTTGGACATAGCATTCAGATCTTGCACATTCCATGGAATAATATTCATACTAACACTTTGGTTGGGGGTGGAAGTATTTATCCGGGAGCCCAAGGGATTGGATAGAATCTACCAATAACATACACGTCTCTTAAAGCTTTTGTTAATGTGATTTTATTCCTCGTTTCTTCTCCTCCCACCTTATTTTTTCTGGGATTTCAATGGAGTTTTTTTATGCCCAGACTTCCCGAGGCCGATGCCTGATATTCTTAATCGGGCCTTGTTCCTTTCCCCTTGATCAGGTCCCTTTTAAGCTTCCAAAGTTGTCCCACTTACATATTATTAATGTTTGTTCTCCATGCATGATGTCCACCTCCATTTCTTCCTAGTCCATACCCCATGGGGCATCCTCCTATTCTGCTTCCTCCCGTGATTCCTCATTCTCATTGGATTCTTCCATTTCAATTTCCCCCTCAATTGTTGGGGTGGGTCCGCTAGCCTGCATTTTCTTCGTGCGTTTTTTAAGGTCTTTTTTTTTAGGAGTGGCTCCCTTTTCATCCTTATTTTCACTTCCTAGTTTGGGCTGTCCCCCTTCCTCATTGGTCTCCTTTGCCAATGTTTGGTACATATTTGAGTCTTTAGTAGAAGTATCCCCTATTGGTTTGTTGGCTTTGCGTCTAGCCTTCCTTTTGCTTGGGATCTTAATAAATCTTTCTGCATTTGTATCATCCTTGCCCTTATTTTTTGTCACAGATGCATTTAGAGGACAATCCCCGAACACGTGCCCATGCTCATGGAATTTTTGGCATCGAAATTGGATATGCTCATAGTCCATTCTCTAAATCCAATCTGTATCCTAGTAGGATATGATGATCGATTATGGCAGAGCCCCAACGACATTCATGTAGACATAGATCCGTACGTAGGATGTGTATCTTGTTGCTTTGGCTATCTTTGATATTTTTATAAAAGACCCTAGGGTTTTGTCGATTCTTTCAAGGATTTCCAAGTGCCAAAATTCTCAAGGAAGCGAGTACGGTTGGATCCAGACTAGGGCCGATGTGAAATACTCCTTATTAGGCGAAAATCACTCTGTCCAATACCTCAGGTGAAGACCCGCAGAATTGAAGAAATATGGTCCCTCATCAAAGATTTTGTCTCTATCTTTCGCGCATGAGAAGATAATCGTGAAAAAACCCTTTGATCCTAGTTTTAGATCCATTTTCTCTTTGACTTTCCACCATTATTGTACCCTCACCATTAATGCTTTTCCCGAAGGCCATATTCCCATGAACTTCTCAATAACGATGTGATCCTTCATGTATTGGATCTAGTCCTCGATTTGTGATGAAGTGACCTCATATCGGGGGCTCTCATTCGCACTGGCCAGACAACCATATTTTTGTTTTTTCTCTTGTTTACTGCCAACTCCTACTGCTATTTAGTAGGGTCTAGTCGGGGTGGATTGTTACCTAGCCCTTCCATTGTGATATCTCACGGTCGTTGGTTGGGCCCCTTGGCTACCGCCTCTTTAAACGACCTGCTCCACCCATGTTCCTTGGAAGCTTCCACCGTTGCATCTAGACCAATCTCTGCCATCTTTGTACTCGCGCCCCCACCTTGAAAATGATTTTGCACCACCAAATATGCACAATTAGCTCCAAACATACGCTAAAACCCTAACCCTCTACCCTGCTCCTCCTGCCATCTCTCGACCAACCTCCCTTGTTCCCCAAAAGATTTTTTTAAGTTGAATGACATGGAGGTGGGCTTTGATCCACTTATGTGCGCATGGGTCACAAGACCATTTTTAATATAATCTCTTTGGGTGCAACCACATGTTTGATCATTACATCAAGGTGTCCCCATGGCTCCAGGTTAAACGACCCTCATTAGAATTGAACCTTACCCAATGGTAAAAAACTCATTGCTTTCCACCATTAGATTCAACCCCTTTAAACTCAATATACTATATTTCAACTTTTAATTACTTATATTATAGAGATTAAGTTTTCTATATTTATAAATGAAATATTAAAAAGACATAGCATAGTTTAACCATATTTTAAATATAAAAATAATCCTTAATATTAAGATATGTATTATTTTTTTTTCCTTTCCAAAATACAAAACATTATTTATTTTAATTATGTCGAAGGCATATCTTAGTGATAGCTTTTGAAGAAAACCTGTCAACAAGTTGACAGGTTTTCTAAAACAACTATCTTTGTTCACCATTCCATCTTTGTTCAACAATTACCACCATTCCATCTTTGTTCAGAAATTACCATTGTATATTAATACCACCCTCTAGGTCATCTCCTCATGGCCTTATCTCCTCCACACTTCTCCTATCTCTTTGTTGTTCGTCCTTTCCTTTTATCTCCTTTACTATCAGTAGGGATAAGATAATGTATGCTCTACCATCTCCTTCGCCACCGTCATACGATCTTTTGTTTTCAATAAGGATAAGATAATGTATGCTCTCGAATCAAATTAAGACAATGTGCCCTTCATATAGCCATTGAATGTGAAGACTCCCTGGCAGAAAACCCACAACGCGTCCAATTAGAGTTAGAGTTCTCACTCATAAAACGACGCCTCCTCCAGCTCAAAACCGTTGATTTCTGCAACTTCATAGAGAGTCTTCTTCCATCTTCCAATTGTGTTGGAATCATATCATGGTTGCAGAGAATCAAAAGTTTTCTTTTTTAGAGCAAGCTCAGGGCTTGAGCATACACTCCTATTTCTGCCTCTGTCCACCAAAGTTCTGATGGCTTCACACAGAAGAATACTGCAAGATTGGTTGACTGCTTCTCCAACATCTACTCTAGCATGAGGAGTAGTTCATCCAGACATCAATTTGACCAGACGTAAAGTAGAGAAAATAGTTATATGGATGGAAGAAGCCTGCATAACACCTTCTATCTGACAAGTTAATTTTTCCCCATCTTCAATTCTTCCTTGTCCAGGAAGCCTCACAATCTGTGTGCCTTAAGGTGATGATAAAGATGGTTGGCAAAGGTTTTCTTAACATCAGGGCCTCGGTGGTGGAGGAACACATCGTCCTGGCAGCAGTTGTTTCCATCTGCAGTGTAGGTCGAGGCGCACGTCGAGTTGGAGGTATATTCCATGGTTTATATATTGAACAAGCATATTGATAAAAGTTCAACGACGAACTTGAAGAAGCTGCAACATCGTTAATGCCAATCAAATTTGGTCATTGTTATGCGTGACAGCTTAAGCACTTACCATAATGAAGAAATATTCCAGGACCGTATAAGGTGATCCTGTCAATCTAATCCACGTGTGGGAAAATTTACCCAACCAACCATTAATAATAAACTTTTGCATCAATTATGATTGTACTTTGTTAAACCAACGATAGTGTATCAGGGAGTAGTTCATTTATTAACCCTTAAATTTTCTTCAACGCTTAGGTATATGAAGTACAACAAAGAGGAGGGAAAGAAAATACCTCAACGAATCATTCATGACTTAGCTTCATGTTTCCTTTCTAATTTTTCCTCATTAGGTGCTTATGTGCTTACTCTTCATGGTTCCTCTCAATCTGCACTATCTTTTCGTATACATTTCTTCTCACTCCATTTTTTCCATATTTTTGAGACATTTTACTGCTCTGCTCAAACTGTGTGCTATTCCTTCAGAATATTTCTATGCAAACATACATTATCATGCATGCACTTATCATTCGTGACATAACTTAACACTTCATTTATCATTTTACCTCATTTCCTCTTTAAATGTATATCCATCCACACTCCTATAGATATAAAGATCTATCCTGCAACTAGGTTGGCGTGAAGGCGACTCACTTGAAGCGAGCGACGTACGCTCAAAGATGCCGACCTAAAAAGGCTATGATCTTCATGTTTATACTTAAAATTTTCTTCAATGTTCAAGATCAACACTTCTATCTAATAAAAACATTTATCCTCATCATTAACATACACAGATTTGATTTATTAAGTATTAAAACTGGGTATTATAGATTGCACATGGCAAATTTTGGTAATGTCAATATAAAACTTGATTCAAATTTCAATACTTTTGGGCATTTTTCCAAGGTACTACATGATAATTTTGCACCCAGGGAATGTATTTTTATGTTTTATGAAGCCTAGACAAAGGAGGAAGGTAATCTATTATCGGTTTAGACAAGTAATCTATTTTAAATTGTTGGAATGGAGACAACTTTTATAATAAATATTTGTATTAAATAGTTTTTTATTATTTAAAAAAAAAAAGATACAAACTCCATTGCTATGAAAACAATCCAAAGTACAAATGTTATGAACTCTAATACTCAATATTTGTATCAAATAATTTTTTATTTGTTTATAATAAATATAAACTCTATTGCTTTGAAAACAATCCAAAGTACAGTAATGTTATGAACTCTAATGCTATCGAGTGAGAGATCTAATGTAGTTTTATTTGTGTGAGGAAGTGTGTTTACAGTGGGGAGTGGGGATTGTGAAGACTTGTAGAGATGGAATTTGACGGGTTAATTGCCCACCACGAGGCAATTTAGTTGTCAAAAACGACCCTGTGTAGCATTCACATCGGCCATGAAGAAAGTTATACGTGTATTCAATGTCGGTTTGGTCAACAGACTTTCACATGTAAAGGTAGTATTCTGACCAGGCTTTATGTCACAAATTTCAATGCAAGCGAACTTTCCCAAAGAAATTCCACAGTTTCATTCTTATCATTGTCAGTAATTGTGATTTCCTTGTAATGTTTGTAATGTTTGGATTCACAACCATGTTCTCATTGTCGACAAACCAGGGATATTTACAATGGTGTAATCAAACACTTCTAAAGCGACACACTCACGTGAATAAAATCACATTATTACGAAATCCATGTTTTATGCATTTTAGTTGTAAATAAAATTACATTATTACAAAATACATGAGACTAAAATAATTTTATACTTAATTATTTAATAATTTTTTGGTAAGAAATGATTTAAAATCTTTTACTTTTATATGTTGTTTTTATAATTTTGATTGATTTAATTTTCATTTTATTTAATTTATTAATGTTACTCATATTATATATTTCATTCCCTAAGATGGGGTGTTATCTGACAAAGTCCGAGGACACTTGGAACCAAGCATCCAGAGGAGTTATTAACCCCGACCGCCAGCCCACAATCATTAACTTCCCCATGGCTCACAACATGAGGAAATTTATGGTAGTGTGTCTGGCTAGACAGGCCAGGTTAATGGTCGCGCGAGCAAGCCAGACCAGGCGTACCAGACCCAGACTGGCTGTCAACTCGGCTTCAATGTCAAGAAGGGTTGTCAACTCAGGGATGAGCAACAATAAACAGGCTTTCGCCCTGGTGTATTCCTCCATTCTCGCTCTTCGGCTCTTTTGAGCGATTCAACATTGCTGCTCTCTGTGTTTTTTTCTGGAGCACTCTCGCCATCTATCCTGGCTCTGATACCGTCTTCCCACCATACTCGCTCAGCCCTCACAATCTCCTTCTCTGCATTTCCACCAGTGCCTTCTCCAGCTCTTCCTAACACCATCTATCGGCCTCCATTCCCATAGCCCTTCACCTCCATACTCTTCCCAACATGCCCAAGGAAAGAGGGAAATCCAAGAGGGGTGCTCGTTATTACAACACCCTCTCCCATCGCAATAGACTCTCCCCCTCCCAACTGGATCTTATTTCCCATTTCACTAGCCCTCGACACACCAACCAAAGGTCGCAGGAGGCTCCTCGATCCGCTCCTCTTCAACTCCATGGCGTCAACTCGGTGAAGGAGGAAGCATCATCTTCGTGCGCACACATTCCTCCGTCCACCCCTCTTTTGCTCCATGGCCTAAGCTCGGTTAAGGAGGAGGTGCCACCTTCGTGTGTGTGCTCTCCTTTGGCCACCAATCTCTTGGCCCCCAAAATCTTAATCCACAGGACCCCTACTACAACGATGGTAGTTGTATGGTGGAGGAGGAAATCCCCCCAAGCTGGCAAGTGGAGGAAAACGCAACGGCTGCTAACGAGATCACCACAAAGCTCGCCAACAAGGAAAAGGAGGAGGGGTAGCCTCAACAATTTGCAAATTGCCTCACAGAGGAGCACCTCTAACTCCTCTTTGAGATCAGACAGAAACAGGACGATCAGATGCACTCTCAGAGCATCCTAGGCCAAAGGATGGACATCTTGTTCAACGCACTAGCGGATGCTCATCCGCGAACCAGATGCCCAACATGCGGCCAACGGTTCACCCCGGTCTACAACATTCATGGACAACCATGCTCGACAATGGAGTGAAGTCTCCAGGTTATGGTTCTTCGTCAATTCTAGTTGCATGATTAATTGTTTAGTTTACCATAGCAGTAGGATAGAAGAACACACAATTTTCCCATACAATGTTTATGTAGTTTTGTTAATAGCAGCTTTGTTAATAGCAGCTTTGTTAATAGTTGGTCTTAGAGACCATTTGAATATTGTACACACAAAAATTTTTATGCATATGTGATGCAAAATTTTGTGTAAGCAGTTTTGTTCAAACAACTCTAGCATACAGGATGATGTGTCAAACTCAGAACATCTAAGCGCCACCTGTTTTGGTTTCCCATCTGTGGCAGAACAGGTGGCTCACACTTGTCATTGTACAACTTAGATATGTCATTAATATAAGGATCTACTTTTATTTACAAAAAAAATAATATTATATATTTCATTAATATTAGATTAAGATATTTTTTAATATCAACGTAGAGTGACGGAAACCACAGACGGAGAGATAAATTAAGTTTGAAGAGACAAAAAAAGCTTAAATTTTTATAAACGGTGTATTTTTTTTTAAATGTGGTAAATATAGCAATTTCATAAATCTCCAAGGGACATGTGAGTGCTTAATAGATGCAAGGGTTGTGAGGTTCATTGATTTCACATGTAGAATCTGCATATATTTCGTTCAATGTGTGTGTGTATATATATTGATGAATGATTATATTGATGAATATTTAAAATATTTAATTTAATATTAGTGATAAAATATTTTTTAATGTAATAATAGTTTATTAATTTAAATGTATTTCTATTCTTTTATATACATTAAAAATGATTAAAAATAATAAAATATATATATAACTATAAAATTAAAATTAAAAAATAATAAAAATAAATTATATAACTATAAAATCAAAATAATAAAATAATAAAAATAATTTATATGTGTGTGTGTTCAAATCCAGAGGGGGGTAGGGTATGTATACCTCTGTAGACTTTACTAGTCAAATCGTTGGGCGGAGGCGGGTCCCTTGTCCCACAAACAAGGGGGTCTCATACACCAATTTGGTGTGCCTTGGCCGTGACCTTAAAAATAGATTATTGTTATTATTATCTTTAAAAAAAAATAATAATCAATAATTAATTATATTAAATAATATATAAAGATTATAGTTAACATAGAGAGGATTATAGATGATATACGATGCTCTTTAAAACATGAAGTATTCCTTCGATAAACATGTTTGTGAAGGATAAGCTAAAGCTAGCCTTTCTTTTTCTTGTGCATAATGGTCTTCCTCGATCTTCCTCTAGCTTTCACGTGGCAACACTTTTTCAAGGTTTAAATTTTAACTGTACTCATGTCCTCAAAATTTTCAAGAATTTCTATGTTAATACATTTGTTTATCATGTTTAACTTTAAATATTTCATATATTACAATGAAGGTAGAAGAATTTGTAAGTGTTACCCTATAACTGAAATTTAAAACAATTTTTATTTATAAATTTCATTTATTGTGATTTCATTACTTCTTCATTTCTATGGGCAACAAGGGTGCATTTCATTACTTAGACATTTCTATAGGCCGAAAGGGAACATGATTTGCACCAATAACTGCAGGTTTTTCAAGAGTTAGGCAACAAGGAATTTGTGTTCAAAGTGTTACAGGGATCTCATTAAGAAGGAAGCACAAGCCTCCTCTGCAACAGCTATTGAGTTTTTTGAGAGTTAAGCAACACAAGCCTCCTTTGCAATGACCATCCTTGAGAATTCATTTGTAGCGGGTTCTTGATGGACGAGGCCCCTCTTTCTAGTCTATATCCTATCATATAGCAAATTCGTGCATAGAATTCTATAGCCATAGCCGTATCCAGATAGCAGGGAGAGTTGTTCTCCAGATTCGACCTCCCAACTCTAGCTGTTAAGCATTGTAGTGAATGTTACTACCGACAATTGCAACCTTGAATTTTCTAGCTCCCTTCGATTCTAAGGGAAACTTGATTGCCTCCTTCCCTTTCCAGTTGTTCCTCACATCTCCCACCCCAATAAGTGCCCAAATCTATTCACATTATTCTTGAATTCAGTTCAACCCAATATTAGGGCTGAAGGATTGCATGGAAACGAGAGAGGGAGCACGTGAGAGATGATTTGGCATCGCATCACGGACATCAAAGTCGAAGGAGATGAGATTTTGAAATCCGAATGGTCAGCAAGATTCACCGTCAATGACTCTTTTCTACATGAGGGAGAGGTGAAATTCCCTTCAATTCCTAGAAACTCAACAAATGCATAATCATGTTGTCCTTCTTCTTCTTCTTCTTCCCACCACTATTAATGTTGTTATTAACATTATTCTTCTTTGCCAACGATGACGATAGTGACTTCAACTATGATAACATCTTGCCCCCTGCAAAGTAAACCACCTAGTGCACATGTTACTCACAAAGCTAACACATGCATTTTCAAACTCCCTGAGACTCGAACCTTGCACAACAACACACTCATGCACACAACAGGACCACCAAAGCACCAACAGTAGTTGCATTTCCATGACTATACACCCAGTAAGACTTGACTACACAAACAAACAAATAGGGGATGGGAACATGAGAATGGGAAGCACACCTTCTAATAGCATTGAAAGTCACACTTGGGAACCAGCTACCATTCTGCAACAGTTTCCCCATCTCAAGCCTTGAGGACAAGGCTGTTTTTAAGGGGGAGGACATGTTAAGGTCCTAACCCGCACATAGGTAGATTAATGTATTCGGATGTAATAAAGGTCAATA
>CBVK0101429695.1:0-21419 GCA_900067695.1 Picea abies
TGCTATTTCGTATATCATTTATGTGTATTGTGAAGATTATGCTGGATATTTTACTGTTATTCTGTTATTTCTAGCATTTCGTTCCTGTTTTGCATATTTTATATATCTGGTATCTTGCACAGAATGTAAAAGATAACTTTGGTTTTGAATAGGTGGATCAGGAAGATGGATAAAGAAAGAGAGAGGGCAACAAAATGTAGATCAGTAGGCTACACCAATGGGCAATGGAGTCACAAACATCCCACTCATCTAAGGCACAAAAGCTGCTTAACAGAAAACAAGATTATATGCTGATAGGTGGAAGAAATTAAGAAGGAAAACATAAGATAGAATGTTTAGTAAATAGAGATTCTCTCAATTCAATGAATCAACAAATACTTGAATATAAACAATGACTGATGGGCAAAATACAACAAATCCTTTGTTGCTTAGGGATCCATAAATCATTGACAGCATTTGATCCTCAAATCTGCAATATATTCAAATAAGAAGAAATATAAAAGAAGAGTTACAATTTGAAATCACAGCTCTCATGAGTCTCCAATAGCAGTAATGCTTACAATCCTAAAATGCCCACAGGCTTACAAATGAACACACACATAAAATTGCCTATTCCTACTCTCTCTAGCCTCTCTTGGCTCATCCCCCCTTCTCTCCAAGAGATATCTCCCTCTTTCAATAGAAAATAGAATCCAAATAACCTAAGGAGGTCGAATCCCATCTCCTCCATTGGATTCTAAGCCTTGGAGATAGGTGGCAACAATCAAAGAGACAAAAATCCAACAAACTGCTAATTTTCAGGAATTTGTTGGAAGTCATTAATAAATTGTTTCCACCTCATGCATGAGGCTTTTGATGGAGATAAATCTTAGGTGCAGGTGTCCCTTGATATCTAAATGATCCTTTAGAATCCATTCTAACTCTCCTTGACATGTGGCAACCTCCCAAGAAGGCGAATATCAAAACCGTGACCGCTACAAGAAATTAGTACACAACGCCATTGTGTAGAGTACGCAGCGCCTACTTCTATATCCAATATCTCTCAAACCAAAACACATTTTGAAAAACTGAGAGAGATTTTTGTTATTTGGAATGTTATGAACAAAAACCTCCTCCAGTTTTCAAAAATACATCCTCAATTGCTCATAACCCAAGTTTTAAATTAGTGGCTCAAAACTGGCAGAATAACTTTGCACAATTTATCCTCTGCCAGAATATTACGGCGCCTGTAGGTAGCGCCCGACTGTGTTTCTGCATGCAATTCGGTAGCATAAATCCGTGGGTGCTCTGATGCTTGAACTTGGATATTGGGAATAACTCAATATAATTTCAATTTTCCCCAAAACAAATAAAAATCCCATAAAAATTGTATTCATTTGCCAAAATGAATGATGAAATGCAGATTTTGTTCTCTATGAAAAATTAGGTAGCGCATGTAGGTAGCACCACTTATGCAACATTGAGGCATAAACCAATCTTGTGCTAACACTTTCAAACAAAAAAAACAGACCATTGTGAGGTATAGAGCTTTACATAGATAATTACATTTATTTGCAAAAGAAACTCACCATCATTGGTTGTGAGAGACCTCCATAGCAGAAAAATAAAGAGCTTTACAGAGATAATTACATTTATTGCAAAAGAAACTCACCATCATTGGTTGTGACAAACCTCCATAACAAAAAAATAAACTACACTAGACATAGAAAAGAACAGATTGAGACCCTGGATCTCTACATTCTAGAGCCTAAGATAGAAAGTTTGGCTACAAAGGGACAAATGATCAAAGTGCTCGAACTAATGATCCTATGAATGAAATGGAGACAAATTTTCGCACTGACCTAACCTATTTATGTATTCAAATAAAACCTAGCATCTCATCTCTAACATATCTAGTCAAACAAAAACAAAGCCTTCCTTGCAAATTGTATGGAATAATATGGATTCCCATATAGTTGAAAAAGCTATTCTACAAAGGGTTTTGGATAAAGTGATAAGAGCATATTGATTACTGCAACAATAGGCTTTTCACTTTTATGTGCTTCCCACTTGTTTCCTGGATCGAAAACTTGTCGAGCATTCACATGATAATCAAATTAATTTATCATTGAAAATTAGACTCATAAATTACAACGAAACATTTTTTATCGTAAAATTAATTTGTCATAACTCATTGGTTCCATTAAAACCTAATATAATCGAAAGAAAATAATTTTGTAAAATAACATATTTATAAATACTTTTATATTTTCTATATTTTTTTTTTAGGGAATAAGGATACTTTTAAGAACCATTCCATCTATACATTCAAAGTCATGACTTATCTAACATGTTTTCAAGTCTATTACAGTTCAAAATACATTCAAATTAACATATGAAACTAGTATTTTTCACACGGTAGAAAGTTAATTGAAATTTTTAATATTTTTTTATGATTAAAAAGTATTAGGGAAGACATGTTTTCCGTTAAAAATCCAATTTCAATTTGATTCCCTCTTCATTTTTTTATACTTGTCAACGTTTAAAGTTTTGAAGTTATGGGCAATATTTTGAATACTTATATAAAGCACAAGATTTAATTTAAGTAGCTACCATTTCTCCATGTATTAAGTTGTTTGATCTTTTAATTTAATTAATTTAATTTGTTTTGCTATTAATATTTTTTTTTGTAAATATAAGTAACTATATATTGATATTCACAAATATATGTGGCATTACAAAATATGGAGTCTGCCATCTGTCCTGCCACAGCTGGGAAACCAGGACAGATGGCTATCAAAATTCAAGTGCAACTGTAACTGTTTGGACATGACAGTAAAAATGTCTAACTAACAAAAATGGTCACAGTGACCGACTAAACAGTGGCCATGGCCAACTGTCATACAATGTCTGATAGAGAATCTCAATTCTCTGTGTAATTGACTTCACCAAAAGAAAAGCATTGACATCGGGGAGCTAGTCCAAGTGCGAGCTCGAGCTCATCCTGCCATGGACGCTGTAGGCTGGGACAAATTTCTGGCCACATGTTGGGCACCGCTTGCTTGCAGGAGCTTTCGTCATGGCGTTGACCAATAGGTCCATTGGTTGTCCCAGGATTTGTTGAATGTGAGCTTGGTCGTCAAGTTTCTACCGCAGCTCGAAAATGAGATGAAGGTGTTCGTCCGAGAGTTGAATTGGGGTGGGCTATGGCAGCTCCTCCATCAGATCTGCACCCATCTCCAAGTATGCATCCATTGCTATCGTTGAAATATCCACTTGCCAACTGGGAGGAATTTCTTCCTCCACCAAGCATTCTCCAGTGGCATAAGAAATGATCCGGAGTGTGGCTGCTGAAGGGGGAAATTTCTGGGTGAAGGCTAGGCGGAGGGGAAAATTTCTCGGGAGGGAGAATTTCCTCCTTGATTGGGCAGCTGCCAAAGTCAATGGTGGGATTGGAGGTAGGAGGTTGGGGTTGTTGAGGTCGATTATGGCTTTGGTCAAGACGACTGGTAGTGATGAGAGCAAGCTGAGAGGGGGGGAGTCTGTTGCGTCTGGTAAAGGTGTTGTAGTACAACGGACCCCTTCTAGATTTTCCCCTTTCTATGGGCATGGTGCAAGTGTTTAGGTGAGGATTGGGCAGGATAAATAATGGAGGATTTACCGTGGGTGACTAAACAGTCGAGCGCAAGGCGAAAATGAAAAGGGAGAGCTAGGGAAATGTCGAGCAATAGGCGAAGAGAAAGCCAAGGAACAGTCGAGCACAAGGCAAAGTGTTGGATTACTGAGAGGGGGGGGGGGNNNNTTATTATCCAATAATGAGCAGTAATAAATAAACAATCACACACATACACAATACACCAGTGTTTTATGTGGAAACCCAAATTGGGAGAAAACCACGGAATGTTTTTTCTTATATGTCTTAAAGAATTACATTCATTGAAAGCACCAACTTCCTTTGTTTTCTAGCTGCAACTGGAAGGAAGCGCCAACCCCCTAGTTTCTCAGGCTACAACCTGAGGGAAGCTCCAACTCCCCAAATCTCTGGCTACAACCAGAAGGAGGCTACAACCCCCAATGTTCTCTGGCTACAGCCGGAAGGTGGCTACAACCACCTATCCTTGCCCCGTCCTGCCACCCTGAAGTAGAAGTAGAATGATGGAACCACTGTCACACTGTCATTGTGAGATATACCGCTATAAACCTGTACCAATAAATCTGAACCATGCATCAACCATGCATCAACCTATAATCAACCTGTACCATAAACAAGTGCATCAACCATGCACCAACTTGTAATCAACATGTACCATAAACAAGTGCATCAACCATGCACCAACCTGTAATCAACCTGTACCATAAACAAGTGCATCAACCATGCACCAATCTATAATCAACCTGTACCATA
This sequence comes from Picea abies, assembly GCA_900067695.1. Lineage (NCBI taxonomy): Eukaryota > Viridiplantae > Streptophyta > Pinopsida > Pinales > Pinaceae > Picea > Picea abies. The sequence continues at coordinate 4,385 of CBVK0101429695.1, forward strand.
AACAAGTGCATCCAACCATGTACCAAGTATGTTCCAATCATGTGTTAACTACTCATCAACTATTAATCATCAATATGTACCAACATCATCAACTATACACTTCATGTATGTGTCAACTCATCAACTACTTGTCTCAACCATGTACTCAACATGTGCCACAACCAAAAGCCCTCATCAATTTTATCATTCAAATATGCTTTGTAGCTCTGTAATAGACCTGGTGTATATGATCACATTCCTGCAAACCTTTTTTAACTTTAAAAACAAGAGACTAACATTTTCATCAAACTTTTCTTTAGTCTCACATGCCTAGTTTTGGATTAGTCAACAACCCTAAAGTGAAGTAATCATAACTTTGAACTTGTAATGTATAAAGATATAAAACTGATACACAATGTTCTTCAGTGTGTTTTATGTAATTCCTCCAAGTGGCACTACTTGGAACCTCTCAGAAAAGGAGTTATAGCAAAAATGGCATACCTTGCTGAATTATGGCTTATTCTAGAGAGGGAAATTGTAGAGCATGCCCCGCACAAAATGTTTGATGAAATGATCTAAAAATGTTACACAACATACTACAGACTGTACCCTAACCAACAAATTTGGTCTCACTGAATTTGGATCTGTTATGAAGAAGTTATGACGTTTTTACCCGAAACACCTGATTTTGACTAGTTTCAGGACTGACCACAAACCCTATTTTCCACAGAGTGTAACTCCAAAAATACAACAACCCAAAAGATGAATTTTTAACCACAAATACTTGGATATGTTTTCTCATTTTCATAGAAATTTCAGGATCTGAATCATTATAGAAAAAAAGTTATAGAGAAAATGGTGAAATGACCTGAAAATAACATACCTTAGAAAACACCATCAAAAGAATTTATCCTTCCTTGCATTTCGGCCTTCTTTTCTTCACTTTCCTCTGAATTTAGGCTTAGATATAATTTGTATACCTCAGACACCTATAGATATTCAATATGCTCAAGTGTGATTCAAATGAAAGAGCCTTGTCTCTTATTTATACTCTCCAAGTAGCTTCCTTAAAAACATCTTCTAGGTCANNNNTTGTATTCACTTTGAATTATAATACACTCATCACTTCACTTTATTATTTATCTTTTAAAAACTCTTAAACCACTTTGATTACTTTGACCTTTTGGGGCTTCTAGATATACGAGGGTCCTCCAACTTCGTAAGGCCATAACTCTCAAACCGTGAGGAGTTATGTGACGTTCCACATACCACCAGAAATGGCATGACATGTACTATCCATATAGAATAGTATTATCTAAAAATATATCATAAATCATACTGTTACCCATCAAACAAACTTGAGTCCATTACCCAAACCTGGGGTCTCCAACTTCTCATGGCCATAACTCTCTAACCGTGAGGAATTATGTGATGTTCCACATACCACCGGAAATGATATGACAAGCACTATCCATCTAGGATATTTTCCCTAATAAATTCACTTCCCTTCATCTCATTATTCCATAATTAATCATGGGTTCTCTTACTGCACAAAGCATCTTTCCGTGAGGGCTTTCACCACAAGGGGACCACTTTGGAGTTCATCTATATCTACTTCTTATCAACCATGACAAAACAATAATGATTCATATTTACATCAAACACTATTGGGTCCATTACCCAAACCTTTGTGCTACAGGTCTTTCTTCAAGGGTTGACATCAATGACAACCAAACTTAATCAACACAAAGATGGAATGAGAGAGCGTTCCAATGCACAGGCCTTCATAGTGCCTAGCGAATTGACAGGGGTCAAAGCTATGAAAGCCGAGGTGACTGCTACCTCAGTGTAGGTACCTTGTTGGGTACGCCCGACCTGGTTCATGCAAGGCAACATTAATTCTCCTTGGAGTGCCCAACACACTACCATTAATCCTCAATGAGTGCGGGTCATTCAGTCTGGAGGGAAGGGAGATTGGACACAGGGATTAATAGCTCCCTATGTGGCCTATATGCACCTGTCATCCCTTGCAATCTACTTGTCACCTCATCCGAGAGTTTTGCTATTAATATTATCTAAATATCTTATTAAATAATAATCTAAATATAATTTCATATTTATTAAATGGTATTTATTTTAACAATATTTACATATGGTTAAGGTGAATTTTTGTTTCCTCGAGATAGTCTTGAATGATTATAAAGCATTCCTTCATGTTTATCATTTTTTTTAGTGTGATCCATATTTCAAGGTATAAAAGTAAGATGCTTAAGGTGAATTTTTGTTTCCTCAAGATAGTCTTCATTGATTATAAAACATTCCTTCATGTTTATCATTTTTTTTGTGTGATCCAAGGTATAAAAGCAAGATTGTCTTGGATGATTATTAAACATTCCTCATGCTTATCATTTTTGAGTTTGACAAATTCTTTAAAGTATGAAATCAACTATACCAAAATATAAGTTATTAAAATTATAATGAATCACTATTATGTTGTTTGGTTGATACAATTCAATGTATGTTTTGTATAATTCTTATTGATTATAAGTTATTAAAATTATAATGAATCACTATTATGTTGTTTGGTTGATACAATTCAATGTATGTTTTGTATAATTCTTATTGATTATAATTTGATGTGTATATAATATACCAAGTTATCATAAAAGTGGTGTAAATTAAAAAGGTTGTTAAAAGTAATTGAGTGTTTTGTTCAACACAAATTTAAAAGTTAATTTTATAGAGTAAGTATTGTATTTAAAAATGTGTTTAATTATTTTAATATTTTTTATTAATAAAATCTAAAATATATATTTAAAAAAAAACAAATACAAAGAAGGGGCAAGGTGTGAAGTGTATCAAAGCTCATGAATCATTGAATTAAGTTTAAAGGCTCCATAGTTTCAAAGAATATAATGATATACTAAAAACAGATAAAAATTTAATTGAAGACATATTATGAACTTATAAATTAAACTTGAATATATACCCTTAGATTTTATAAGAAAGAAAAAATTAGTTTGTCTCTTTTAAGGCTTTCTGATGGTTATGAGTGCATGTTGTTGGTAAGGCTTTCTGATGGTTATGAGTGCATGTTGTTGCTAATAGTCTAGACATAAACTTTGTCTTTTAAAATGTTATTTTTGTGGATTGAGTAGTGCATGTATTGACTTTTAGTCATATTTTAATATGTTGTAACATGTTGGTTGTATTATGGTTTAGGGGTAGCTCGGGTTTAATTTATTGCACTTTCTAAAAATTAAATATAAAAGTATATGTAACTTTGCTTCTAAGTAGATTTTATTTAATGCACTTTCATTACTTCGACATTCCCATTCGTCCGCTTAGGGGGTATGCTAGTTTATAATATAAAATGTGGGTGCCTAGATGTGAATGTCCACCTCATTTTTTTCTTGTAGAATGCATAATAAATATATGTCGAAATAGGGTACTTGAGAATAAATGCAGAATTAGTGCAATTTTGCAAACGAACTCAACAAGGTACTTGATAATAAATGTAGAATTAGTGCATTTTTGCAAACGAATCCAAAATGGTACTTGATAATAAATGCATAATTGATGTTATATTTAACTTGATAATAAATGCATAATTGGTGTTATATTTATTTTTTATTTTTAACAAGAACTGGGACAATTTGTATCAAAAAGATGTGGATAAATCCATGTAGTACCAAAAAAGGCAGTGATAAGCCTTCGACATATAGATGCTTTGAAAGTTGAGAATGTTGCTACAAAAATTGTGTCCACAATTCTACAAACTTTCCTAACTCTGACATCACTGTTGTATGTCAAAGTATACAACCTATAATAAACGCCATTTATGCATGTTGTTAAACAAAACATGATTCTTGAAAATTACATAATCAACTACCCGGTTCCTTTTCAACCTCCGGTTGTTCATGCTCCTCCCATTCTGTTGCCATTATTGGCTCAATGAGGTATGGAATTTGGTTCACAGTGGCTGAAGATAAATTTCTCGAGGTTTCCTAGGTGTTGTCATGGATGTTGGGATTATTTTCCATCTGGTCCAGACGTCCCTGCATGTTCTCCATTTGGCTGCATTGAGCGAACACTTCATCCTACAGTGTTTCAATGAGGTGCTTGTGTTGAGAGAGCGTTTCCAGCTCAAAATTCATTGTGGAGTTGATTGCTCCTAGGTGGATTCTCATCCTTTAACACTCAGAGCATTCCTTCTTCGGGTCATGTTGTGTTTGTCCTGCAAAATAATCCAGCGAATTCATGGACCTTGGCTCCTTGTGAGGCTCATGTCTGTAATCCATAATGTTATCCAAGAGGTGGTTCTGATAGTGACGAGGGAAGGTGCGCCAAGACTTTAGAGTAACAGGGGACCCATAATTGAAAGGGGATTTACCCAAACCAAGCCTCATTGGGAAACTCCAAAAAAGGTGGCTTAGAGAGGGCGCAAGGGAGAAATTGAGGGGGAGACAGAGAACAGACTCTAGAATCAGGCAAAAAACATGGATAGTTCATAAGGGCAACCATACAGAGTCAGGTCGGGGATGTTGTAATATAATTCCCCAACTCACACCCGCTGACGAAATCATGACACACAAACATGGAAGCACCCAAATCACAGAATAATGAGAAAATCTAAGAATCGCTCGACTAACCTGAATCACTGTACTTTTCCCCTTAGACTGGAAATAATGGATGTGTGTGTATACTTACATGCCATAGTTGGTTTATGTACAAATGATTAAGTCTGGGGCATGAGTTCACTCCACCGAGAATCATCTTGTTTGCTTGATTCTCGTAATACTATGGGAAGGCTCCTCAAGGGTACTCTTCCCCGAGAATTACCCCATAAACCTTGGAACCATACCGAACCTTTACCCAGAGACTCGACTAAGATCAGGGACAATTGCCCAAGAACCGTCTGAAGGTTCATGTTATCCGGGTCTCGAAACCTTATGCAAGAAAGAGTAGCTCTCTAAGGTCTCGGAGTCATGGGAGTTTGAAGCTCCGGGAGGTTGAATTTCGTGATTCAAGCTCATAAAGGATAGCGAGTCCAATTATCGAAAGAGAATACCCCGTCGTTTGGTAGACGAACGGTCGGAATATTTTTGGAAATACCCCAGATTTGTCAAGACCGATGGATCTAGAGGAAGAGCGCAGGCGTTAACACCTCGACCCTTTCAGCCATCGCAAGTAGTGATGGGATCCAGGACCATAGATCCAAGGATCTGACAGAGCTCTATTGATCTTCGATCTTAACCTTTGCATAGAAAAGAGAGTGGACTCGACAACGTCCTAAAAGTCTCGAAGTATTTGGAACCGTCCATCGGCACAGGACGCATGGCAGTCGGGTAGCATTTCGTTGACTCGCGACTTAGAGTGGTCAAGGGTAGGACCGCACGAACTCACGATTCGCAAAATCACGACGTGATCGTGGTCATTGGATCCAAGCCACATGAGAATCGTTGGATCAGAACCTCTGCGTGGTATCATGTATCAGGGGTTCAAAGGTTGAAAGAATTTCTTTTCGACTGCAGAAGTCGCGAAGTGTTGAGCATCGAGGGCTCGTACGAACATGTGGCACATCCGTTAGGTGGGGACCGCGTGGTTGACAGGTGGCGTAACAATAATCACCCAGAGAAAGGTGGGAGTGGGTGACAGGTGGCATAACAATAAGCACCCAGAGAAAGGTGGGAGTGGGTGACAGGTGGCGTAACAATAAGCGCCCAGAGAAAGGTGGGAGTGGGTGACAGGTGGTGGACACATGTCGCACGGGAAAGAGTCAACCCATTGTTGACTTATCGTGGCTCAAGGTTTTGAAGGACGAAGAAGTTGCATATTGATCGCTAAGGTCGCAAGACGTCGAGAGCCGAGGTCTCGTGCGAAGGGCGATAGCGACACAGCTCGTAAGCAAAGTACAACGGAGGAGACAAGTGGCGTGTACGCGTCGCTTTGATAGAGTCCACGTAACGTTGACCTATCGCATATCAGGGATTCACAAAGGAGGAGCACGAGGGCTCAACACTCCAACTCCCGAGGTCGCAAGTTGTGGGTAGTGCTAGTGTTTAGCCTAGCCTACGGTTATATGTAGCAAGTGCTAGTGAGGAGGGAGCCATACCCATATCGCATCTTGGGTATCGACGTTTGGAGAAAGAGGAGTCGAGAGCCTTGACTCTCCAACTTGCAAGTTGCAAAAGGCGCTTACGCTAAGCCTAGGTTGTGGTCGCTTGGAGGAGGATAAGGGAAGAGATGGTTTGTGCTAGGCCCCATAGAAATTTGGGGATTCTGTCCCTCGAAGAAAAAGACGAAAAATCTAGGTTGTCGTAGTGGGTGTGTGACAAATTGGTATCAGAGCATGGTTACAACACTTGGCCTACTTGGGCTCATGAACGAGTTGCGCAGAAACTCCATTTGAAGTACTCTTAAAAGGAGTAGCTCTCTATCCTAACCCCTTTATCAAAAGTTGAAGTTAAGAATGGAAATTCCTATTGTGTGTATACATTTGAAAAATATGAATTATGCGCTGATTGTGAATGAATATAATGTTCACTAACAACAAGTGTCAAGTGTTTTTCCTGCACAACAAGTGGACGATCAATCGCAGGAAACTGCAAACACATAGAATGGTGACGCACCACGAAGTGGGGGAGGGCTCCCACAATAGAGACGAAGAGTCTGACGAAAGGAGAGAGGTAGAGACCCCTCCAGATCTAGCTAAGACTGTGAGGAGCCTCATGGTCGAACTACAGAGCTGGAAGGCCGACAACGAGAGGTTGATAAAAGAGCAAGAGAAGCAAACATAAATTAATGCAGTCTTGTTGCAAAGTTTATCTGACATTTAAATACAATTACAGCATGGACCTGACACCAGTCACACGGACCGACGACAGACAAAGAAAAGTCGAAGTCCAGCTGAGATATGGAAATGTGGTCTTTTAAGTGGCCACACTGGGAAGAGCACCTCGAGAAAGGTCCACCCCAAAGATAAGGTACAAGCGTCTAACGATTCCTCTAGAAAGGAAACTGGCAATTCAGAGGAATCTTCTAGTAGCAGAACTAGTTCTTATTCCCGAAGAAAATGAAAGAAGCGAAATCATTCCAAAAGTCATAATCTCTAAGAATTCAAGAAGGCCAAACCACCCTCTTTCGACGGTGAAATAAAGAAGGGAGAGGAAGTGGAGGCCTGACTGCTTGGACTAAAGAAGTATTTCAGAGTCCATGACTTCTCAAAAAACTTGAAGGCCCGAGTAGCCACTTTCAACCTGAATGGGAAGGCTTCCATTTGGTGGGAAGACCTTAAGAACATAAAAGGGATTCACGAAGAAGACCTATCTTGGGAACAGTTTGAGAAATACTTCAGGAAGAAGTATCTGTCAAAAAAGAATTTCGACGAAAAGACTAAAGAATTCTATGAACTCAAGCTGGGGCAACTCACCATAGAGGAATATGTCAGCAAATTCCTCGAGTTGTTGAGGTACGTACCCTATATAAAAGCAGAAAAGGAAAAGGTGCAACGATTCATCAGTGGACTACCTAAGGACTATTAGAATAGGATTGAGTTTGACAAGCCAAAGACCCTATAAGACACTATCCGAAAGGAAAGATATTGTTATGAACAACTTGGGCATCAGACATAACCTCGCGAAGGCTGGAAGCAGAAGAATAGTTCAAGATTCAAAAAAAGGGGTTTAAATCCCCAAGATTTAAAGACTATAAAAAGGACTTAAGGATGAGCTTCCCAACCCGAAGTGCACACCAGTAGAATTTCCCCTCCCAAAGTGGAAATAAACCTTTTGGATCTACCCCAGGAAAGATTGATAACCCAAAGAGAGAACCCTTGAAATGTTGGGGTTGTGGAGAAGAACATCTACTAAGGGACTGCCCGCACCGACAACAGAACAGTCGGAGAATTTACAACGTTCAAGAAGCTAACACCATCAATGACGTGGCCAGGAGTGTGCCACAAATTTATGCAACCTTGGATAATAAACAAGTTGACCACCAAGCTTCAGTGGTGGAGATGGAAGGTATGATCACTAACCATCTAGTGTCTATTCTAATTGACCCTAGTTCAAATTTGAGTTATATAGCTCCTAAGGCTGTTGATAAGTGTAAATTACAACCACATAAACATGCCAAGCCATGGTTGGTACAGTTAGCCACTGGCACCAAAAGAAAGGTAGCGGAGGTCATACCAGCTTGCCAATTCACTATGGGTGAATTCCCCACCCAAGAAACCCTTAACATACTACCCCTATGATCGTATGACCTGTTAATTGGTATGCACTGGCTAGCCACATATAAAGCCAGACTGGACTGTTACCATAAAACCTTAGAATGTGTAAGTGAAGAAGGAAGAAGGAAAACCCTTCGAGGGATCCAAAAACATGTCTCGGTGAGACGAATATCAACCCTTCAAATGAGAAAGTATTGCAGAAAGGGATGTCCACTATATGCAATATAGGTGTTGGAATTAGTTGAAGATGACAAACCAAGCCTCGAAGACCACCCATAGAGATGTGTTTCCGGAAGAGGTATCGGGTTTACCTCCGAGAAGGGACATTGACTTCTCGATAGAACTTGCACCAGGAGCAGTGTCTGTGTCTAGGACACCCTATAGGATGAGCACACCCGAGCTAGTTGAGCTTAAATTACAACTAAAAGAAATGATGGACAAAGGCTATATCCGACCCAGCGTTTCCCCATGGGGAGCACCAGTTCTGTTTTTGAAGAAGAAAGATGGTACCCTCCGACTGTGCATAGACTATAGACAGCTCAATAAGGTAACCATAAAGAACAAGTACCCCTTACCCCGGATCAATGACCTGTTCGATCAATTGGGAGGTGCTTCCATCTTCTCAAATGTTGACTTGAGATCTGGATACCATCAAGTCTGAATCAAGGGTGAAGACATCCACAAAACTACCTTCAGGACGAGATATGGTCACTATGAGTTTGTGGTAGTACCATTTGGATTAACCAATGCCCCTGCCACTTTTATGTGCTTGATGAACAATGTGCTCAACAAATTCTTAGACAAATTTGTACTGGTTTTTATTGACGATATATTAATTTACTCCAAGAATAGAGAGGAACATGAGGAACATCTTAGACTTGTGCTTCAAGTGCTAAGAGAACATCAGCTCTATGCCAAATTTAGCAAGTGCGACTTTTTCTAGAAGAAAATACATTACTTGGGCCATATCATATTTGAAGAAGGAGTAGCAGTAGACCTTGACAAGATCAGGTCTATCATGGAATGGCCTACCCCAAAGGACGTTTCAGATATCAGATCCTTTATGGGCTTAGCAAGATACTATAGGAGATTTTTAAAAGGATTCTCCAAGATTGGTTGTCCAATCACTGCCCTCCATAAGAAGGGAGCTAAATTCACGTGGACACAAGAATGTGAAGAAAGATTTCAATCCCTGAAACACCTTCTGACCCATGCACCTATGTTGAAGATCGTTGATACCGAAAACGACTTCCTCGTGTGCACAGATGCCTGTAAGGAAGGGCTCGGGGGAGTCCTTATGCAAGGAGGAAGTGTAGTCTGCTATGAATCCTGAAAATTGAATGACCACGAAGTCAATTATGTGACACATGATCTAGAACTAGCCGCCATAGTGCACGCCTTAAAAATGTGGAGGCATTACCTCCTGGGAAGGAAATTTGTACTTATGACAGACCACTGTGGATTGAGATATTTGTTTGATCAACCAAAGCTCAATGCCAGACAAGCTAGGTGGATGGCCTTCCTTAGTGAGTTTGATTTCGAAATCAAACATATTAAAGGAAAGGAAAATAAGGTGGTCGATGCCCTTAGCAAAAGTATGAAAACAATTCATCTGGCAGTGATGAGCACCTGCGAGACCAACGTCAGGGAAAGAGTTAAGAATGGACAAGAAACAAACACATTCTTCTAGACCGTGACCTTGTACCTGGAGCAAGAACCCACAGGGATAAATTATGAAGGCTACCATATGATAGATGGAGGTCTGCTAACTTACAGAAAAAGATTGTATATTCCAGATTGTGACGACTTGAATAGGTTCATAATGGATGAACTACATAAAAGGCCATATACTGGTCATCCAGGATACCAGAAGATGATCACAACCACCAGGAAACAATTCTATTGGCCTGGATTGAAGAAAGACATAGCTGAGTACTTAGCCAAATGCATAGAATGCCAACAGGTTAAAGCAGAACACCGACACCCAACAAGATTATTATAACCTCTACCAGTCCCAGAATGGAAATGGGAAACTATTTCCATGGATTTCATCACCAGATTACCAACATCGACCAAACAGATTGACGCTATCATGGTAGTGGTCGATAAACTGAGCAAGTCCGCTCATTTTATCCCCATCAAGTCGACTTGCAAGGCAATAGAAATCGCCAACATATTCATGAAGGAGATATTCAGACTACATGGTATGCCTAAAGAGATCGTGTCTGACAGAGACACGAAATTTACTTCCAACTTTTGGAAATCCTTGATGGTTAGTCTGGAGACCAAATTACTGTTTAGCACAGCCTATCATCCTCAAACCGATGGACAGACGAAAAGAGTGAACCAAATATTAGAAGACATGCTAATGATGCATGTAATGCATCAACCCAAAAAGTGGGAAGATTACCTGCCACTAGTGGAATTCCCTTACAACAATGGCTACCAAGAATCCCTGAAGATTAGCCCTTTTGAAGTCCTCTATGGTAGACCGTGCAACACTCCAGTCAGTTGGAGTAATCCCGTGACCAGAGTTACTATTGGACCTGACATGTTGAAAGAAATGGAACAACAAGTGACTCAGATAAAACAAAATCTAAAGGTTGCTCAGAACAGACAAAAAAGTTACGCCGACCGAAAGAGAACTCCAAGAGAATTCAAGACGGGAGACCACGTATATCTCAGAGTTAGGACCAGGAAGAGTTCCCCGAGGATGGGAGCTTGTGCCAAGTTGGCACCTTGGTATTATGGACCCTTTGAAGTTCTAGATAGAGTGGGACCTGTAGCCTATAGGCTAGCACTTCCTCCCACAATAAAAGAACATAATGTTTTCCATGTTTCATTATTGAAGAAATATGTACATGATTCTAATCATATAATTGACTGGTCTGTGATCCAAGTGGAACCGGATGGAGAATACCTGCCAAAACCTCAATGCATACTGGACAGAAAGGAAACCCCACTCAGGAACTGAACCATTGCAGATGTCAAGGTGCAGTGGAAACATTTTGGCCCAGATGAGGCTACGTGGGAAATGGAAGATGCCATGAAACATGCATACCCGATTTTGTTTACTTCTGTACATACACGTCATATTGATAGATAGAACATTGAGGAAGATGTTCCTTTAAGGGGGAGGGAATTGTAACACCTTGTTTCCCCCAGTTTGTAAAAATAACTATATTGGCCAGGAACTATCGCAAACTCAAAGATGTGAATGTTTGATTTGACGAACCTTTGTATAAAAGGTCGATGAATGTAAATTATGTTATGAATATGTGTTGCATGACTGTTGGGAGGGGGATGTGCTAAAAGAGACCACGATGGCTAATGAGAGGTGGTGGAAGGGACCTGGAATGGTTGCATTAACTTCCACTAAGCCAGTACCCTATTGGTTTTTATTTGCTCAAAGACCAAAGCAACTCTCTGACCCTGGAATGGATTTCCCGTCAGATTGGTAGGTGGGGGGGCTCTTCAAGAGTTAATGAGGGGATGGGGGTGAACCGTCTCCGTAAAAGCTCTCAGACCTGACCACGGACGGGGAAATTCACGCCACACGCAATCTTGCAGAGAAAAAGGCAAGAGAGGAAGTGTGGTAGAGGGTAGAAAGAGAGAGAGAGAGAGAGTGCGCGCGACAGGGATCACGGAAGAGAACTGGAGAAACTCTGGAAACACAAGGAGTTATGAACATAGGAGAAGGAGAGTAACCTTCGTCCTGGATTATTTTTTTGTATCAGGAGAAGGAGAGTAACCTTCGTCCTTGACTTTCGTTGAGCTGGAAGTAGGAGACTGAATCTCAAAGCATTGTGTTCTAGCTTAGGGGTGGCTAGTGGTAAATCCGTTTAGAGTCATTGAGCCTACGGTTGCGTGGAAACGAGCACCCCTCTCAGCAGTTGCATCACACCTGGTGGATCTGATAAGTGTTTTATGCTTTGTATTTTGAATTGAATATCATGAATACATGCTCATGTTTATATGCCCATAATGATTTCTGTGTGGAATGATTGCTTGGTGTTTTAGACTGGAAATAATGGATCCGTGTGTATACTTACATGCCATAGTTGGTTTCTGTACAAATGATTAAGTCTGGGGCATGAGTTCGCTCCACCGAGAATTGTCTTGTTTGCTTGATTCTCGTAATACTATGGGAAGGCTCTCGAGAGTACTCTTCCCTAGGAATTACCCCATAAACCTTGGAACCATACCGAACCTTTACCCAGAGACTCGACTAAGATCAGGGACAATTGCCCAAGAACCGTCTGAAAGTTCATGCGATCCGGGTCTGGAAACCTTATGCAAGAAAGAGTAGCTCTCTAAGGTCTCGGAGTCGTGGGAGTTTGAAGCTCCAAGAGGTTGAATTTCGTGATTCAAGCTCAGAAAGGATAGGGAGTCCAATTATCGAAAGAGAATATCCCATCGTTTGGTAGACGAATGGTCGGAATCCTTTTGAAAATACCCCAGATTTGTCAAGACCGATGGATCTAGAGGAGGAGCGCAGGCGTTAACACCTCGACCCTTTCATCCTTCGCAAGTAGCGATGGGATCCAGGACCGTAGATCCAAGGATCTGACAGAGCTCTATTGACCGTCGATCTTAACCTTTACACAGGCAGGAGAGTGACTCGACAACGTCCTGAAAGTCCCAAAGTATTCATAACCATCCATTGATACAGGACGCATGGAAGTCGGGTAGCATTTCGCTGACTCGCGACTTGGAGTGGTCAAGGGTAGGACTGCACAAACTCGCGATTCACGAAATCGCGATGTGATCGTGGTTGTTGGATCCAAGCCACGGGAGAACTGTTGGATCAGAACCTCCGCGTGGTATCGCGTATCGGGGGTTCAAAGGTTGAAAGCGTTTCTTTTCGACAGCAGAAGTCGCGAAGTGCCGAGCATCGAGGGCTCGTGTGAACATGTGGCACATCCGTTAGGTGGGGACCGCGTGGTTGACAGGTGGCGTAACAACAAGCGCCCAGAGAAAGGTGGGAGCGGGTGACAGGTGGTGGACACATGTCTCCTGGGAAAGAGTCAACCCATTGTTGACTTATCGTGGCTCGGGGTTTCGAAGGATGAAGAAGTTGCACCTTGATCACTAAGGTCACGAGACGCCGAGAGCCGAGGTCTCGTGCGATGGGCGGTAGCGACACAACTCGTAAGCAGAGTACAACGGAGGAGACAAGTGGCGTGTACGCGTCGCTTTGGCAGAGTCCACGTAACCTTGACCCATCACGTATCGAGGATTCATAAAGGAGGAGAACGAGGGCTCAACATTCCAACTCGTGAGGTCGCGAGTCGCGAGTAGTGCTAGTGTTTAGCCTAGCCTATGGTTATATGTAGCAGGCGCTAGTGAGGAGGGAGCCATACCCGTATCGCATCTTGGGTATCGACGTTTGGAGAAAGAGGAGTCGAGAGCCTTGACTCTCCAACTCACGAGTTGCGAAAGGTGCTTGCGCTAAGGCTAGGCTGTGGTCGCTTGGAGGAGGATAAGGGAAGGGATGGTCTGCGCTAGGCCCCATAGAAATTCGGGGATTCTATCCCTCGAAGAAAAAGATGAAAAATCTAGGTTGTCGTAGTGGGTGTGCGACAGTCGTCATCTAGATGTTTCCACATAACGTCAATCCTGCTGCACGCTCGACCCATCTAATCCATAGGCTTCACTTACCTACTATCCGTGAACTCAACTGATTGGGCGATGAAACCATCCCAATCCATGATGAACTGCACGTACCTGTTCTTCTCGTTAACACGATTTAAACCGTGCCCTTCCTTAACTCTTGCTAGCGATCGCCTCCACGTGTCAACACTCATGATGAGGCTACTCTTGCCTTCATTCCCCACCGTGCAGTGGGTCCTGGTCGTATGGAGTGCGATGATCATTACATGAGGGGGGATAAACATTCATCATCGTCCACTCCTAATGTTCCAAGTGGTTTTCCTATGGCAAGGTTGGCCATTTTGTCAGCTTCTGCATTATTCCCTCTATGGACGTGTAAAAAATTGACTTTCAAGGTCCTCGAAGATAGGTGAATTCTGTCTATCACCCTTTGTAAACTTAATTTTTTTGGTTCAAAACCCTGGATCATCATTCTTATGATCGTCTTCGAATCCCCTATGACTTTCAGAGTTTGAATTTGTCGTCGATTGACCAATTGAATACCTTTTAGTAGGGCATACGCCTCAGCTTTATTATTGGTTTCTATCCCTAGATTCCAGTAGAAGGTCAAGATTCTTTTTCCTCTGGGTTCGAAGAGAACCCCCCTTCCCCCCCTACCGCACCTGCCTCCCGTGATAATTGGTGTTATATTTAATAATAAGAGCATTTGCCAATTTTTATATTTTAAATTTTAAATTTTTAAATTTAAATTTTTAACAATTATATGTAAAACTTTATAAAAATAGTCGAATCAATAATATCAATCAATTATCAAACAAAAAATTATATATTTAAAATCAAAAAATTAATTTTTAATTTAATATAGATTTTTTTCTATAACTTTATTAAATTCCATAATTTTTTTATTACACAATTGCAACTAATTAAAAGTTAAAGTTCTCTGACTTTCAACCAATTACAAGGGTCCTTTTCGCCTGAATTCCTGCAACATAATTTTAAATGAAATCACAATTTTTTGTTGTTTAAATTGTATTTTTGAATGTATAAGACTTTACAATATATTTTGCCCGAGATAGTATAAAAAAATCAATTCTTGTTCTATTTTTTTATCCTCTTCTACGTTTTTAACCTCTTCTGTCTACTTTTTTCTATTGTTTTTTGTCCAAAATCCGGCAAGAAATTCATAAGGATGGATGGAATTGCAGATTTTAGTAGTTGAGATCATATCACATGTTCTGGTGCCCTGAAAATTTTTGAGGGTGTTGAATCCATTTATGCACTAAACACAATTGAAACAATGTAAAATTGAGATTTCACTAGTAATTGATTTCCTAGATTCTGGTAACAGTGGCTGACAAAGTTAAAAACTTAGAACGTTTTTAAATAAATAAATTTAATCAATTCATGTACATCAACCAATTATAAACTAAAAATTTATATTTTATGATGGTGGCGGTGAAAAACCTGTCAGACCTCCCCGGATGGGGTGACATACAATAGCCACGTCCACCTTGACAACATGCATGTCATCCACCCCCTCTCTCCTAGGGTGGCGACCCGACGACGAGCATTCACTCCACCTGCAACCACGTCTGCTACTGCACTTGAAGCCGTCCTCCCTCCTATACAAAATTTGTGTGGAATCGATGGCTCCTCAACCCACCTCGCAGGTTAACCTTGTTACACATCCTCTATAGATGAATCATTTTGAACTTTTCTTGGCCTTGCGAGCTCCTCTTCTGGCGCCTGCTCTTCTTCCCAAGCATGCTCTCCTCCTGCGCTTTGAGATCCGAACTCCGACCCCGCACACCTTTTGCACTCCCTCTCTTCCGTAATGTGACTCACTCTGCGCTCTCTTCATGCCTAGAATCTGAGGATGCTCGATAAAAGTAGGCACGTGATATTCACAGAGTGGTCAACCTCCTTTCACTTTGCATCCCTGTTGCACTTGTCCCCACCACAATAACATGGCCCAACGACCCCCTTATTCCACAGGTGAAGACATAGATCATAAATCGCCCAACACTCCACCCTTGACTTCCGCCTCTGGTTTGCTTCCTCCCAATCTAGATGCTGCTTCCAGTTTTCCCCCCACTCCTCTGCCTCATCCCGACTTCACTGATGTTTAGAGAGAAACAATCCAGGCTTTGCGCAAGGACAATGCATAAATTAAATTTTAGTAGGAGCTGATGGAGAAGCGCTTGGACTGGCTTCTGGATTCTGGAGCTCAAGACCCTTGTCAGCGCTGCACCACAGAGGAGCTACTTCAGGCAACGATGGAGCCAAAATGGTCGGATGCGTCAGAGCATGCTTTCCCACATAGCTACACAAGCAAGTGATTCTCATGGTCTACTATTTTTTGTTTCTCATAGCCTCTATCTGGCCTATCAAGCTACATAGCTATCTTTCTTGTTTCATAAATAGGCTTAGCTTAGATATTTTGAATGTGCATCATGCCAGACTATTAGACAACAACAGAATTAGCAGAATATTATGGAACTTTTTATCTTTGGTGGTGGGACTGGTTTCCTTTCATTGTAGCCTCAACACCTGTCTCTCAGACATTGTATGTAAATTTTAATTATGAAAGGTAATATAACTACTTGCTTACAAAAAAAAAAAACCTATTGGACCTTAAAAAGGTAAGAAATTACTTTGATTTCTTTAAAATTGTATTTATATCCTCAAAAAACATTCGGAAAAGTGTTCCAAGATCACTATAATTCCAAGATCCACTCAAATCAATTTATCTATGAAACCTTAAGAAGATAAAAGATTACTTTCATTTCTTTAAAATTATATTTCTATCATAAAAAAAACATTTTAAAATCACCATAATTTTAATAACTTAAAAAGTTATAAAAATTTATATTATAATAAATATGTTTAAGTTAAAATCTAATATAGATATAAAAAAACTAATGTAAACAAATATATTTTATTTAATTTAATATTTAAATTTTACAAAATTTTATAATTTTATAATATTTTACACTCATTTCACTTTAAAAAAAAATGGAATACAATATAGTGTGCATGTATAATAAAGGAGGTTGATTGGATGCGTTTGCATTATGTATTGGAAGTGTAATTTGCTCAAAACTCGAAAAACTAATAAATGGGAATCATATTCATTAGCTAGTGGCACCAAATATGGAATGCATTGAGTGGGAATGGTATTTTGCATTAAACAGTGAGATCGGAAGAGCG